>CM060420.1:181306974-181384240 GCA_030545235.1 Helianthus tuberosus
AACACATTCCTTAAATTGTAGCCATTTTTTTAGTGTTTATCTTTTGGTGTCTAATCCGCATATATATCACCATTGCTCTTAATTTTCTTGACTGTATATCTCTTAAATGTTAATATATACACGTGTGATTTACTTTACGAAGATTTTTCAATGCCGAGAACCTCGATTAGAGAGTAAAAAGGCGTAAGGTTCACAGTGGTGTAAAACTAAAATGGCATATACCGGGCTAGGATTCGAGTTACAGGAACAAGGGCCAAACCAACCACCCAAGAACGGAATCGTCGAGCAAAAACACTTGACAACCTCCTGTAAGCAGCTTTTCTTCCCACCAGACCTTTCTCCATCAATTAGGAATCTGATGCTGTCACTAAACACATTCCTTAAATTGTTTCCATTTTTGAGTGTTTATTTTTTGGTGTCTAATCCACATATATATCATCATTGCTCTTGATTTTCTTAACTGTATATCTCTTAAATGTCAACATATACACGTGTGATTTAGTTTACGAAGATTTTTCAATGCCGAGGACCTCGATCAGAGAGTAAAAAAGGCGAAAGGTTCACAATAGTGTAAAACTAAAATGGGATATACCGGGCTAGGATTCGAGTT
The DNA here is from genome assembly GCA_030545235.1 of Helianthus tuberosus. NCBI lineage: Eukaryota > Viridiplantae > Streptophyta > Magnoliopsida > Asterales > Asteraceae > Helianthus > Helianthus tuberosus. Next base: position 181,307,585 of record CM060420.1, read on the forward strand.
ACACGAACAAGGGCCAAGCCAACCACCCAAGAATGGAATCGTCGAGCGAAATCACTTGACACACTCCAGGAAGCAGCTTTTCTTGCCACCAGACCTTCCTCCAACAATTAGGAATCTGATGTCGTCACCAAACACATTCCTTAAATTGCAGCCATTTTTTGAGTGTTTATTTATTGGTGTCTAATCCGCATATATATCACCATTGCTTTTGATTTTCTTGACTGTATATCTCTTAAATGTCAACATATACACGTGTGATTTAGTTTACGAAGATTTTTCAATGCCGAGAACCTCGATCAGAGAGTAAAAAAGGCGTTAGGTTCACAATGGTGGAAAACTAAAATGGAATATACCGGGCTAGGATTCGAGTTACAGGAACAAGGGCCAAACCAACCACCCAAGAATGGAATCGTCGAGCGAAAACACTTGACACACTCCTGGAAGCAGCTTTTCTTGCCACCAGACCTTCCTCCAACAATTAGGAATCTGATGCCGTCACCAAACACATTCCTTAAATTGTAGCCATTTTTTGAGTGTTTATTTTTTGGTGTCTAATCCGCGTATATATCACCATTGCTCTTGATTTTCTTGACTGTATATCTCTTAAATGTCAACATATACACGTGTGATTTACTTTACGAAGATTTTTCAATGCCGAGAACCTCGATCAGAGAGTAAAAAAGGCGTAAGGTTCACAATGGTGTAAAACTAAAATGGGATATACCGGGCGAGGATTCGAGTTACAGGAACAAGGGCCAAACCAACCACCCAAGAATGGAATCGTCAAGCGAAAACACTTGACAACCTTCTGGAAGCAGCTTTTCTTGCCACCAGTCCTTTCTCCATCAATTAGGAATCTGATGCCGTCACTAGATACATTCCGTAAATTGTAGCCATTTTTTGAGTGTTTATTTTTTGGTGTCTAATCCGCGTATATATCACCATTGCTCTTGATTTTCTTGAATGTATATCTCTTAAATGTCAACATATACACATGTGATTTAGTTTACGAAGATTTTTCAATGCCGAGAACCTCGATCAGAGAGTATAAAATGCGTAAGGTTCACAATGGTGTAAACCTAAAATGGGATATACTGGGCTAGGATTCTAGTTACAGGAACAAGGGCCAAACCAACCACCTTAGAATGGAATCGTCGAGCGAAAACACTTGACAACCTCCTGGAAGCAGCTTTTCTGGCCACCGGACCTTTCTTCATCAATTAGGAATCTGATGCCGTCACTAAACACATTCCTAAAATTGTAGCAATTTTTTGAGTGTTTATTTTTTGGTGTCTAATCCACAGCATTGCTCTTGATTTTTCTTGACTGTATACCTCTTAAATGTCAACATATACACGTTTGATTTAGTTTACGAAGATTTTTCAACGCCGAGAACCTCGATCAGAGAGTAAAAAAGGCGTAAGGTTCACATTGGTGTAAAACTAAAATGAGATATACCGGGCTAGGATTCGAGTTACAGGAACAAGGGCCAAACCCACCACCCAAGAATGGAATCATTGAGTGAAAACACTTGACAACCTCATGGAAGCAACTTTTCTTGCCACCAGGCATTTCTCCATCAATTAGGAATCTGATGCCGTTAGTAAACATTTTCCTTAAATAGTAGCCATTTTTTGGGTTTATATATATTGGTCTCTAATCCGCATATATAGCACCATTGCTCTTGAATTTCTTGGCTGTATATCTCTTAAATGTCAACATATACACGTGTGATTTAGTTTACGAAGATTTTTCAATGCCGAGAACCTTGATCAGAGAGTAAAAAACGCGTAAGGTTTACAATGATGTAAAACTAAAATGGGATATACCGGGCTAGGATTCGAGTTACAGGAACAAGGGCCAAACCAACCACCCAAGAATGGAATCGTCGAGTGAAAACACCTAACAACCTCTTGGAAGCAGCTTTTCTTGCCACCAGACCTTTCTCCATCGATTAGGAATCTGATGTCTTCACTAAACACATTCCTTAAATTGTAACCATTTTTTGAATATTTATTTTTTGGTGTGTAATCCGCATATATATCACCATTGCTCTTGATTTTCTTGACTGTATATCTCTTAAATGTCAACATATACACGTGTGATTTAGTTTACAAAGATTTTTCAATGCCGAGAACCTCGATCAGAGAGTAAAAAAGGCGTTAGGTTCACAATGGTGTAAAACTAAAATGGAATATACCGGGCTAGGATTCGAGTTACAGGAACAAGGGCCAAACCAACCACCAAGAATGGAATCGTCGAGCGAAAACACTTGACACACTCCTGGAAGCAGCTTTTCTTGCCACCAGACCTTCCTCCAACAATTAGGAATCTGATGCCGTCACCAAACGCATTCCTTAAATTGTAGCCATTTTTTGAGTGTTTATTTTTTGGTGTCTAATCCGCGTATATATCACCATTGCTCTTGATTTTCTTGACAGTATATCTGTTAAATGTCAACATATACACGTGTGATTTAGTTTACGAAGATTTTTCATTTTTCAATGCCGAGAACCTCCATCAGAGAGTAAAAAAGGAGTAAGATTCACAATGGTGTAAAACTATAATGGGATATACCAGGCAAGGATACGAGTTACAGGAACAAGGGCATAACCAACCACCCAAGAATGGAATCGTCGAACGAAAACACTTGACAACCTCCTGGAAGCAGCTTTGCTTGCCACCAGACCTTTCTACATCAATTAGTAATCTGATGCCGTCACTAAACACATTCCTTAAATTGTAGCCATTTTTTGAGTGTTTAATTTTTGTTGTCTAATTCGCATATATATCACCATTGCCCTTGATTTTCTTGAATGTATATCTCTTAAATGTTAACATATACACGTGTAATTTAGTTAACGAAGATTTTTGAATGTCGAGAACCTCGATCAGAGAGTAAAAAAGGCGTAAGGTTCACAATGGTGTAAAACTAAAATGGGATATAACGGGATAGGATTCGACTTACAGGAACAAGGGCCAAACCAACCACCCAAGAATGGAATCATCGAGCGAAAATACTAGACAACCTCCTGGAAGCAGCTTTTCTTGCCACCAGACCTTTCTCCATCAATTAGGAATCTAATGCCATCAATAAATACATTCCTTACATTTTAGCCATTTTTTGAGTGTTTATTTTTTGGTGTCTAATCCGCATATATATCACCATTGCTCTTGATTTTCTTGACTGTGTATCACTTAAATGTCAACATATACACGTGTGATTTAGTTAACGAAGATTTTTCAATGCCGAGAAACTCGATCAGAGAGTAAAAAAGGGTGTAAGGTTCACAATGGTGTAAAACTAAAATGGGATATACCGGGCTAACATTCGAGTTACAGGAACAAGGGCCAAACCAACCACCCAAGAATGGAATCGTCTAGCGAAAACACTTGACAACCTCCTGGAAGCAGCTTTTCTTGCCACCAGAGCTTTCTCAATTAATTAGGAATTTGATGCCGTCACTAAACACATTCCTAATATATATTTTTTGGTGTCTATTCCGCATATATATCACCATTGCTATTGATTTTCTTGACTGTATATCTCTTAAATGTCAACATATACACGTGTGATTTAGTTTACGAAGATTTTTCAATACCGAGAACCTTGATCAGAGAGTAAAAAAGGCATAAGGTTCAAAATGGTGTAAAACTAAAATGGGATATACCGGGCTAGTATTCGAGTTACAGGAATAAGGGCCAAACAAACCACCTAAGAATAGAATCGTCGAGGGAAAACACCTGACAACCTCCTGGAAGCAGCTTTTCTTGCCACCAGACCTTTCACAGTCAATTAGGAATCTGATTCCGTCACTAAACTCATTCCTTAAATTGTAGCCATTTTTTTAGTGTTTATTTTTTGGTGTCTAATCCGCATATATATCACCATTGCTCTTGATTTTCTTAAATGTATACCTCTAAAATGTCAACATATACACGTGTGATTTAGTTTACGAAGATTTTTCAATGCCGAGAACCTCGATCAGAGAGTAAAAATGGCGTAAGGTTCACAATGGCGTAAAACTAAAATGGGATATACCGGGTAAGGATTCGAGTTACAGGAACAAGGGCCAAACCAACCACCCAAGAATGGAATCGTCGAGCGAAAACACTTGACAACCTCCTGGAAGCCGCTTTTCTTGCCACCAGACATTTCTCCATCAATTAGGAATCTGATGTCGTCACTAAACACATTCCTTAAATTGTTGCCATTTTTTGTGTGTTTATTTTTTGGTGTCTAATCCTCATATATATCACCATTGCTATTGATTTTGTTGACTGTATATCACTTAAATGTCAACATATACACGTGTGATTTAGTTTACGAAGATTTTTCAATGCCGAGAACCTCGATCAGAGAGTAAGAAAGGCATAAGGTTCACAATGGTGTAAAACTAAAATGGGATATACCGGGCTAGGATTCGAGTTACAGGAATAAGGGCCAAACCAACCACCTAAGAATAGAATCGTTGAGCGAAAACACCTGACAACCTCCTGGAAGCAGCTTTTCTTGCCACCAGACCTTCTGCCATCGATTAGGAATCTGATTCCGTCACTAAACTCATTCCTTAAATTGTAGCCATTTTTTGAGTGTTTATTTTTTGGTGTCTAATCCGCATATAGATCACCATTGCTCTTGATTTTCTTAAATGTATATATCTAAAATGTCAACATATACACGGGTGATTTAGTTTACGAAGATTTTTCAATGCCGAGAACCTCGATCAAAAAGTAAAAAAGGCGTAAGGTTCACAATGGCGCAAAACTAAAATGGGATATACCGGGTAAGGATTCGAGTTACAGGAACAATGGCCAAACCAACCACCCAAGAATGGAATCTTCGAGCGAAAACACTTGACAACCTCCTGGAAGCAGCTTTTCTTGCCACAAGACATTTCTCCATCAATTAGGAATCTGATGTCGTCACTAAACACATTCCTTAAATTGTTGCCATTTTTTGTGTGTTTATTTTTTGGTGTCTAATCTGCATATATATCACCATTGCTCTTGATTTTCTTGACTGTATATCTCTTAAATGTCAACATATACACGTGTGATTTAGTTTACGAAAAATTTTCAATGCTGAGAACCTCGATCAGAGAGTAAAAAAGGCATAAGGTTCACAATGGTGTAAAACTAAAATGGGATATACCGGGCTAGGATTCGAGTTACAGGAACAAAGGCCAAACCAACCACCCAAGATTGGAATCAGCTAGCGAAAACACTTGACAACCTCCTGGAAGCTGCTTTTCTTGCCACCAGGCTTTTCTCCATCAATTAGGAATCTGATGTCGTCACTAAAAACTTCCCTTAAGTTGTAGCCATTTTTTGAGTGTTTATTTTTTGGTGTCTTATCCGCATATATAGCACCATTGCCCTTGATTTTCTTGACTGTATATCTCTTAAATGTCAACATATACACGTGTGATTTAGTTTACGAAGAATTTTCAAGGCCGAGAACCTCGATCAGAGAGTAAAAAAGGCGTAAGGTTCACAATGGTGTAAAACTAAAATGCGATATACCGGGCTCGGATTCGAGTTACAGGAACATGTGCCAAACCAACCACTCAAGAATGGAATCGTCGAGCGAACACACTTGACAACCTCATGGAAGCAGCTTTTCTTGCCACCAGACCTTTCTCCATCAATTAGGAATCTGATGCCGTCACTAAACACGTTCCTTAAATTGTAGCCATTTTTTAAGTGTATTTTTTGGTGTCTAATCCGCATATATACCACAATTGCTATTGATTTTCTTGACTGTATATCTCTTAAATGTCAACATATACACGTGTGATTTAGTTTACAAAGATGTTTCAGTGTCTAGAACCTCAATGAGAGAGTAAAAAGGGAGTAAGGTTCACAATGGTGTAAAACTAAAACGGGATATACCAGGCTAGGATTCGAGTTACAGGAAGAATGGCCAAACCAACCACCCAAGAATGGAATCGTCGAGCGAAAACACTTGACAACCTCCTGGAAGTCGCTTTTCTTGCCACCAGACCTTTCTCCATCTATTAGGAATCTGATGCCGTCAATAAACACATTCCTTAAATTGTAGCCATTTTTTGAGTGTTTATTTTTTTGGTGTCTAATCCGCATATATATCACCATTGCTCTTGATTTTCTTGACTGTATATCTCTTAAATGTCAACATACACACGTGTGATTTAGTTTACGAAGATTTTTCAATGCCGAGAACCTCGATTAGGGAGTAAAAAAGACGTAAGGTTCACAATGGTGTAAAACTTAAATGGGATATGCCGGGCTAGGATTCGAGTTGCAGGAAGAAGGGCCATACCAACCACACAAGAATGGAAACGTCGAACAAAAACACTTGACAACCTCCCGAAAGCAGCTTTTCTTGCCACCAGACCTTTCTCCATCAATTAGGAATCTGATGTCCTCACTAAATACATTCCTTAAATTGTAGCCATTTTTTGAGTGTTTAATTTTTGGTGCCTAATCCGCATATATATCACCATTGCTCTTGATTTTCTTGACTGTATATCTCTTAAATGTCAACATATTTACGTGTGATTTAGTTTACGAAGATTTTTCAATGCCGAGAACCTCGATCAGAAAGTAAAAAAATGCGTAAGGTTCACAATGGTGTAAAACTAAAATGGGATATACTGGGCTAGGATTCGAGTTACAGGAACAAGGGCCAAACCAACCACCCAAGAATGGAATCGTCAAGCGAAAACACTTGACAACCTCCTGGAAGCAGCTTTTCTCACCACCAGACTTTTTTCTATCAATTAGGAATCTGATGCCGTCACTAAACCCATTCCTTAAATTGTAGCCATTTTTTGAGTGTTTATTTTTTGGTGTCTAATCCGCATATATATCACCATTGCTCTTGATTTTCTTGACTGTGTATCTCTTAAATGTCAACATATACACGTGTGATTTAGTTAACGAAGATTTTTCAATACCGAGAACCTCGATCAGAGAGTAAAAAAGGCGTAAGGTTCACAATGGTGTAAAACTATAAAGGGATATACCGGGCTAAGATTTGAGTTACAAGAACAAGGGCCAAACCAACCACCCAAGAATGGAATCGTCTAGCGAAAACACTTGAAAACCTCCTGAAAGCAGCTTTTCTTGCCACCAGACCTTTCTCCATTAATTAGGAATTTGATGCCGTCACTAAACACATTCCTTAAATTGAAGCCATTTTTTTTGGTGTCTAATCCGCAAATATATCACCATTGCTCTTGATTTTCTTGATTGTATATCTATTAAATGTCAACTTATACACGTGTGATTTAGTTTACGAAGATTTTTCAATGCCGAGAACCTCCATCAGAGAGTAAAAAAGGCGTAAGGTTCACAATGGTGTAAAACTAAAATGGGATATACCGGGCTAGGATTCGAGTTACGTTAACAAGGGCCAAACAAACCACACAAGAATCGAATCGTCGAGCGAAAACACTTGACAACCTCCTGGAAGCAGCTTTTCTTGCCACCAGACCTTTCTCCATCAATTAGGAATCTGAGGCCGTCACTAAACACATTCATTAAATTGTAGCCATTTTTAAGTGTTTATTTTTTGGTGTCTAATCCGCATATATATCACCATTGCTCTTGATTTTCTTGACTGTATATCTCTTAAATGTCAACATATACACGTGTGATTTACTTTGCGAAGATTTTTCAATGCCGAGAACCTCGATCAGAGAGTAAAAAAGGCGTAAGGTTCTCAATGGTGTAAAACTAAAATGGGATACAACGGGCAGGATTCGAGTTATAGAAACAAGGGCCAAACCAACCACCCAAGAATGGAATCGTCGAGCGAAAACACTTGACAACCTCCTGGAAGCAGCTTTTCTTGCAACCAGACCTTTCTCCATCAATTAGGAATCTAATGCCGTCACTAAACCCATTCCTTAAAGTGTAGCCATTTTTTGAGTGTTTATTTTTTGGTGTCTAATCCGCATATATATCACCATTTCTCTTGATTTTCTTGATGTATATCTTTTAAATGTCGACATATGCACGTGTGATTTAGTTTATGAAGATTTTTCAATGCCGAGAACCTCGATCGGAGAGTAAAGAAGGCGTAAGGTTCACAATGGTGTAAAACTAAAATGGGATATACCGGGCTAGGATTCGAGTTACAAGAACACGGGTCAAACCAACCACCCAAGAATGGAATCGTCGAGCGAAAACACTTTACAACCTCCTGGAAGCAGCTTTTCTTGCCACCGGACCTTTCTCCATCAATTAGGAATCTGATGCCGTCACTAAACACATTCCTTAAATTGTGGCCATTTTTTGAGTGTCTATTTTTTGTTGTCTAATCCGCATATATATCACCATTGCTATTGATTTTCTTGAATGTATATCTCTTAAACGTCAACATACACACGTGTGATTTAGTTAATGAAGATTTTTCAATGCCGTGAACCTCGATCAGAGAGTAAAAAAAGCGTAAGGTTCACAATGGTGTAAAACTAAAATGGGATATTCTGGGCTAGGATTCGAGTTACAGGAACAAGGGTCAAACCAACCACCCTAGAATGGAATCGTCGAGTGAAAACACTTGACAACCTCCTGGAAGCAGTATTTCTTGCCACCAGACCTTTCTCTATCAATTAGGAATCTGATGCCGTCACTAAACACATTCCTTAAATTGTAGCCATTTTTGAGTGTTTACTTTTTGGTGTCTAATCCGCATATATATCATCATTGCTCTTGATTTTCTTGACTGTATATCTCTTAAATGTCAACATATACACATGTGATTTAGTTTACGAAGATTTTTCAATGCCGAGAACCTCCATCAGAGAGTAAAAAAGGCGTAAGGTTCACAATGGTGTTAAACTAAAATGGGATATACCGGGCTAGGATTCGAGTTACAGGAACAAGGGCCAAACCAACCACCCAAGAATGGAATTGTCGAGCGAAAACACTTGACAACCTCCTGGAAGCAGCTTTTCTTGCCACCAGACCTTTTTCCATCAATTAGGAATCCGATGTCGTCACTAAACACATTCCTTAAATTGTAGCCATTTTTTGAGTGTTTATTTTTTGGTGTCTAATCCGCATATATATCACCATTGCTCTTGATTTTCTTGAATGTATATCTCTTAAATGTCAACATATACACGTGTGAGTTAGCTTACGGAGATTTTTCAATGCCGAGAACCTCGATCAGAGAGTAAAAAAGGCGTAAGGTTCACAATGGTGTAAAACTAAAATGGGATATACCGGGCTAGGATTCGAGTTACATGAATAAGGGCCAAACCAACCACCCAAGAATGGAATCGTCGAGCGAAAACACTTTACGACCTCCTGGAAGCAGCTTTTCTTTCCACCAGACCTTTCTCCATCAATTAGAAATCCGATGCTATCAATAAACACATTCCTTAAATTGTATATAGGCCTATAAGGGACCTATACTACCTCTATAGGCTTATACGGGTGTTGTATGGTATCCTATAGTATCGTATCGCATCGTATCGTGTATACTGTATAGTATAAGTCTCGTATAGGTTCCCTGTAGATATGGGACCTCAACCACACATATAAGCCTATACGGGACCTAAATCACACATATAGGCTTGTAAGGGACCTATACTACATCTATAGGCTTATACGAGTGTTGTATGTTATCCTATAGTATCGTATCGTATTGCTTTGTATTGTATCATATAGTGTATAGTATAAGACTCGTATAGGTTCCCTGTAGGTCTTGTATATGTCTATAGGCCTATACGAGACCTAAACCACACCTATAGGCCTATACGGGTGTTATATCGTATCGTATAGTATAGTATCGTATAGTGTAGTATAAGTCTCGTATAGGTTTCCTATGGTCTTGTATATGCCTATAGGCTTATACGGGACCTAAACCACACCATTAGGCCTATAAGGGAGCTATACGGGACATATACTACGCTATACGATACGATATCACACTTATAGGCTTATACAAGGTCAATATGTGACCTATACTACACCTATATGATACGATATCACACTTATAGGCTTATACGAGGTCAATACGTGACCTATACTACACTTGTACGATACGATATCATACTTATAGGCTTATACGAGGTCAATACGTGACCTATACTACACCTATACGATACGATATTTATCGTATAAAATTGATTAATATTGTATAAAAAGCTTGTAAGAAATACTTAATTTTTTATTTATTTAAAATAGAAAACTTTTTTTATAAAATTTACTAAAACCAATAATGTATAAATGTTTCTAAAAAAAACTTTTATATACGTTGCGTATAGACCTATACGCATCGTATATAAACGGTCAAAAAGACAATGTTACCCCTTTTTGGCTGCGTATAGCCCCCAATGCAGGGGTAAAATGGTATTTTTTACCAAACTTGCCACGTATATACGCCACATAGAGGGCTATACGCGGCGTATAGTAAAAAGGATCATTTTACCCCTGCATTGGGGGCTATACGCAGCCAAAAACAAGGGTAACATTGTCTTTTTGACCCTTTATATACGCTGAGTATAGGTCTATACGCAGCGTATATAAACTTTGTAAAAAAATTATGCCTCAAACCTACCAAAATGACCCAAAAAAATCTGATGGTTTATATACGCTGCGTATAGACCTATACGCAGTGTATATAAACCCTTGTTTTATGTGCAATGATTGCTGATAAGGCTCTGAAATACATGGTTTATATACGCTGAAGATAGTTCTATACACAGCGTAGGTAAATCCTGATTCAACTAGGGTTTGGTGTGCATATAGGCACATCACCCTTAAATAAATGTAATTTTGTATACTAAATACTAAAAACGTGGTATCTTTAAAAAACCCTTGTATAATCGGATTGAATAAATCTACCAAATAATAAAAAAAATTACATCCTTAAAAACCCCGTATATTACACATGTTGAATTGATAAAAAAAAGAGTTATATCTTTAAAAATCATGTGTATTACACAGATTAAATAAATGTAATTTTGTATATTAAATACTAAAAAACGTTGTATCTTTAAAAAACCAATGTATAGTCGGGTTGAAAAATCTACGAAATAATAAAAAAAAATATCCTTAAAAAAACTCGTATATTACACGTGTTGAATAAATCTAACTTTACATAGCAAATGATAAAAAGTTATATCTTTAAAAATTTTATGTATTACACGGATTATATAAATGGGTCAGGATTTAGAGAAAACGGTATAAAGTGTGAGAACGGTGAGAACGCTTATGGATCGTCCGATCAAAACAATCTATGGACTAGATTGGCGCGGTGGTGTTTTCGTAAATAACATCAATTTTATTACGTGGACGCGCTTCATTAATGGTAAAAAAGGTAAAACATCATTTCTCACAAAAAACGCCATTGAAATATAAAACGCCAAATAAATACAAAACGCCAATTTTATCACTGCGTACTTTTTTTCTGTGTTTTTATTTAAGCTCTCAGGCTACAAAAACGACACAAAATATGAAACGCTATAATATATAACAACAAACCTTACATCCGGATAAATGTTAATTACATTTTTTGTTATAAAAATAATATCCCGCCTAAACTACGCGCCCAAAAAAATTCTATAAATAGAAACGTCTCACCACCTTCTGTTTATCACACACAAAAAACACACAAAAAACACAGTGGTTCCTAAAAAAAATACAACTCAATGTAAAACGCCAAAAAATACAATGATGGCAAACATCTTTTCTTTGATGCTCAGTAATGCTCTGCATAAAGTTTCGCTGAATGATTTGTTACGTGAGTGTAGTAAGATTTTGCTGCATGAGATGGACAAAATTCAAAAAAGATGGACTGATGACACCCATATGTCATTCTGTCATCTTTGTTCTTGAAGAAGGTTTGGATGATTAGAAGAGACCTATTCCAGTGTAAATGCTACTTTGGCCTCGATGATTATAATGAAGACGACGGGCAGATAACATCCACCCACAAAGGGTTGATCTATGTCTCCAACATCCACAAAGATACTTCAACACATGAACAAAGAAAATAAACCACGCCAAACCCAAAACGCCATTTATTTGTGACAGCTCTTGTAGTTTTAAAAGAAAAAGAGACTGATGACACTAAAGATTTAGATCATAAATTGCTTCTATTTTGTTTTTTTTCTTTATTTGTTGTTTGTTTTGTAATTTCAGTTAATAAACAACAAAAGTACATTAATACTATAATGAAAAATATAATAAAACGCCAAAACGAGCAAATGCTTGTAAAACGCCATCATGCCATAAAAACGCCCCCAAAAAACTATCAAACTATAATAAAATTACTTTGAACAAGTACTATTATAAGAAAAAAACGTGAAACAATGTGTAAAGAAAATAAAACAAAAAAGTCCAATCGTTATCTAAAAGCCATTGGAAAACAAAACGTCATAATTACAGCCGTCAAGATTAGACGTGTTACACCATAAAAACAGTTGAGTCTGAAAACAAAACACGGTAACTGCAAAAACAGTAAAATGAAACGACGGAAAACATAATTACTAACATTTATTATATTGAAAGCAAAATACTTGGGGAATTAAATTTATTTATCTTTTTCAAAACGCCATAATTACCTTTCATGCACGGGAAAAAAAAGGTCAATATAAAAGAAGACCAAGAGAACACAAACTCAAACACGCCAAAAACATTGACTAAAATGTCACATATTGTCCAAAACGCCAAAAACTTTAAAAATGACTAAAGTTATTGCATGGAGGTTTGAAAGGAAAGAGAAACGATTCATCATAAAGTTCTCTGATATGAGAAGTGTAAAGGTAAGGATAATCAAAGCCATATTTGGTATGAATGAAGGGGTTCAGAGGGATATCCTGGCCCTTGGGGTTCCAATGGCCAACGATTGTGAAAGAACCCGAACTGTAATAAAAAGACTGAAGAGAAAATTTCCGGTAGAAGATGATGATGATATTGACGATACTCCTCTACCAAAAATTAGCAGTTGGGTGATACATGAGGAAGAAGGAACGCTTGAAGTGACTTATAAAAACGGGGTGCAATATTTATTGCCATTGGAAGAAATGTTGAAGACAGGGTTGCTATCTATTATTGAACAACTCTGTGATTTAGCACCTTCAAATGATCCAAAATCCAAGGATGCAGTGATATTCAAGAATAGGCTGCAGCAAAGAAGAGACGAGCTAATTGCGTTATACGCAAATCTAAAATTTGATGATGATGAATCTGAAGAAAGTGATGAACAAAGCGATGGGTACATCTCTGATGTAATCCCACCCACGGAAGACTATTAGTTTATTTTGATTTCGTATTATTGTAATTTTATAAAATATTAATCTATGGTAATCAATTATTAACAAAAGACCCAAAACACCAAAAAAATGACATGGAAAAAGCCATAACGCCAAAAAAATTAACTATGTGACACAAGAAGAATTAATTCAACGAGAAGAAATCTGAGAAAAACAGTAAAACGCCAAGTAATTAATGATTCTAGATAACGCCAAAATTATCTTGCACGCAAAAAATGAAGCAGCATGTCAAACGCGAAAATCGGGAAAGGAGAATAATACTAAAAAGACAAAAAACCCCTCGGACCCTGATCATGTCCCACGCCATGTGTTGGGCCAGGATGCGTTCTCACCGTTCTCACACTTTTGGACGTTTTCTCCTGATCTCATTTCTATATAAATGTAACTTTGAATAGTAAATAATAAAAAAGTTATTTTTAAAAACCGCACATTTTACACGAGTTGAATAAATATAAGACAAAATTGCAGAAAACAACCTTTATGTTTACCCCAAACTGCACTTTATACCTTTCACTATGAATTCCGCCAAACCCAACCTTTACGTTCATGTTTTGTTACACATCACAACCTTTACACCAAACCTAGTAAAAAAATCAGTTAAGTTGCCCCATGTGCGATGCACGTGAGGGCATATATGTCTTTTCCTTTGTATCTCGTTCCCTTTTAAATGAAAAACCCTAGTTGTTATCCTCCATCTTTCTTTCTTCCTTTCTGTGTTCAAGAAACCCTAGGTTTGCACAATTAGAGTCGATTAGGGATAAGCTAGGTTATAACCATGATGTGCCTCATTACTTTCACTTATCTGATCCATCAATGAATGACCTTGATAATGGACTTACATTATTAAGTAATGATGAAGATATTGAGAAGTTGCTTGCTTTTGTTAGGGATGGCCACAGGTTCATTAATGTTTATTTGGAAAATGGGATGTCTAATGTTCAACGATTAAGTCAAACCCAAATCAATACTTCTTTAGATGTTAACGATGTGAAGGTTAATGCTAATGAGGCTAAAGAAGTTAGTTATCATGAACTTAGTGATAATTCAGATAAGGACTATGAGGAGGAAGAAGTTAGGGATGATACAACAGAGGATGAGGATAACAGTGATGAGGATAGTGATTATTTTGTAGATGAAATGAATGATATGGATGAGGAGGTAGATATGAGAGATTTTAGGTTCATGGTTGATGAAGAAGTAGATGATACAAAACAAGACCTTGAATCTGATGTGGATGTTTTAGACAATGATGACTTTGATAGTTGCAGTGATTCTGATGAGAATCTTGCAAACATAAGAAAGAAAAGTTTGAAGCATGCTAGAAGGGCATTTGGTAATGAAAATGATTTCTATGTAGGACAAATGTTTAGTACAAAGGAAGAGGTTAAGAAATTCATAAGGAAGTACACAGTCGAAAGGAGACGACAATTGAGAATAGTTAAGGATGAGGCTGATAGGGTCAGGGTAGCATGTTTAGGTGGTTTAGGGACTGAGGAGGTGAAACATGGTGCAAAAGAAGGTGCAAAGACAGTGGTCTTATGTTGAATGCAGTTTATGTTTGGTCTTTTGGTCATTTGCCCGATGTCAAAACTTTGGTAATTTGTTCATTATGTTTGGTCTTTTGGTTTGCAGTGGTAATTTGTTGAATGCAGAAATGTTTGGTCTTTTGGTCATTTGTCTGATGTCAAAACTTTGGTAATTTGTTCATTATGTTTGGTCTTTTGGTCATTTGTCGGATGTCAAAACTTTGGTACTTTGTTCATTACGTAGTCTGCACATAACCATAATGTTTGCACTACATTCATGACAATTACCATATACAAACATTCAAAGACTTCATTTCATTTCAGCAAACATCAGTTGGATTACAAAAGACCTTAATTCATTTCAACCTAAAAATTACAAACATTCAAAGACTTCATCAGTTGCACTACACATCCTTAACAAAAGCTAACCTGAAAATTACAACAAGACCAAAAAATAACCAACTATAAACCAGATAAGTCTTCCTACGTTCTGATTCATCTTCTTTAGCTTTCAATTTGTCCAACAGGATTACATTCACAGCTTCAATTTCTTGTTTTGCAGCTTCCATCTCTTGCATTGCATTCATTTGAGGTTGGCTTCGATCCACCCATCCAAGAAATGATCGACACCTAAAATTAGAGCATGAGTAGAATCTTCTGCCTGGATTTTTTCGAGTTGTTGAAGTTAGAATTATGCCCTCACCACCACATCTGCAGTAGATCGTCGCCATTAATGATTTTTTAGAGTTGTTGATGCAAACCTAGGGTTTCTTGAACACAGAAAAGAAGAAAGAAAGATGGAGGATAACAACTAGAGTTTTTCATTTAAAAGGGAACGAGATACAAAGGAAAAGACATATATCCCTCACGTGCATCGCACGTGGGGCAACTTAACTGACTTTTTTGACTAGGTTTGGTGTAAAGGTTGTGATGTGTAACAAAACATGAACGTAAAGGTTGGTTTTGACGGATTTCATAGTGAAAGGTATAAAGTGCAGTTTGAGGTAAACATAAAGGTTGTTTTCTGCAATTTTGTCTAAATATAATTTTGTATACCAAATAATAAAAAATTATATTTTTAATAAATTATGATAACATTTAATATTAATTTATTATTTATATATTTAATATAAGATAAGCAGGAAAGATAGGTATTTGTTTTAAAAAAATATTAAATTAACAATTTAGATTTGAGGATTATATTTTATTAAAGTATGATAAGATTTAATATTAATTTATTATTTATTTACTTAATATAAGATAAGTATAAATTTGAGAATACATTCAATAAATGACAGATATCCAAAAATTAGTTTTTTTATTATATTTTCATCTTATTTATCGTATAACAAATAAATGTTTCTAAGTAATGGGAGCTTTAACTTAACATTTACACATACCATTAATTGTAAAACGGCCACTTAGTTAGCCAACAAAAAAACAAACCGACAAATCTAGGTGGGTAGGGGACCAAGAGGTTTGGGTTGTTTATAAACTATTATTAAACCTCCAAAATTATAGTGGTGAGTAAAATCATGTTAAGTAGCACCAATGTCAGATCATGGCCAATTACCATTAACATCAGAAAAGTTCGTATAAAAAATAAAAATTAGAAAAAAAAACAAAACTGAACGAAAAGAAAAGAAAAGTAGACGTGAAAATGCTGAACAACACATGTGAAACGTTAAACATAGAAAATAATAACTAAGTCGATTTAGGACTCGCATATTACGACGGGGCCGTTAAGTCCCTGTGGTTTGGGTCATTTTGTCAGTTTAGTCCAAAGGTTTCATTTTTCTCCTGTGGGTCCAAAAAGGTTTCATTGTTGCCATTGTAGTCCACTGGGTTAACTTCATTCATTATTTCTGTTAACGAGAGCCATTTTAGTCCACTGGGTTAACTTCATTCATTATTTCTGTTAACGAGAAGCGCGATTCGGTCATTTTACATGGCCGAATTGTCTTTCTAGTTAACAGAATTACATATAAAACGACCTAATTGCCCTTCTGGTTAACAAAAAAAATGGATGAAGTTAACCTAGTGAACTAAAATAGCAACGGCGAAACCTTTTTGGACCCACAGGAGAAAAATAAAACATTTAGACTAAACTGGCAAAATAGCCCAAGCCACAAGTACTAAAATGGCATTTAACTCTTAAATTTTTAACATATGTCGATGTTCTGTTGAGCAAAGCTATAAGTGTGGAGATAGCGTCCCGGTACCATGACGTTCCTACGGAACAACACGGTACCGGTATCGGCATCATCGGAAGCAGAACCGATATTTATTTTATGGTTTTTGATCGATGTAAAACACGTGTTGATATTCTTGTATGCATATCACGACTGTATTTTTTGGGTTTTCTCTTTCGGTTGTTATACACTATACAGAGTGTTGGTACCGTAACGAACTAAACCAATATTGATCGAACTCCTAACACGTAGTGCGGAGGAATCCCAATATCCCACTAGTTAACTCTAATACAATTAGCAAAGTTTGTGAATAGTGTTCCCAGTTTTTTATTTTCTTTGTTTTTGTCTCTTTTTTATACTTTTACCCCTCAACTTTTAGCATTGACACTTATAACCTGTTAACTTTCAAGGACTTTGTAATCGTACGTGTGTATATTTATGTATGTGTCGGTATCAATTCAAGTTGTTTTACGTTTCGACGTAAATTTTTATTGGAAATGAGTTGGGTCGAATATAATATGTTCTTATGCTTATTATTGTGTTCGTTTTCAGCTAGTCTACATTTTGACATAATTTTTTTTTTCAGGAAATGAATCGGGTCAAGTATAATATGTTTTCGTGTTTAATTTTATGTACGTTTTCAATTGTTCTATGTTTTGGCGTAAATTTTGTTCGGAAACGACTCGTGTCAAATATAATACGTTTTTATTATGCAGTATAAATCCGAGTCACTTTTCATTTGACACCGCTGTACCATTCTTTAACTTAAAAAAACAATATTTTCTTACGTGCTTATTTTTATGCACATATCGGTATAAATTCTAATTGGTTTACATTTAGACGTAAATTTTCATTAAAGTTATATTTAAAATAGAGTTTACGTTTCTATTTACAATTAATTTAAAATCAGCCCCTACTGCTATTCAATTTAAATTTAATTTTTTATGGTTTTCGTGCTTACTCAAGCCCAAACTGGACCTGCTTTTAATAGTTGCGACTTTTGCGCATTGTACTCGGCCTGCTGGGCCTCAAGTCAGACCTAGGATTAGGCTTAGGATTAAACCCATTTTTTCAAATCCACGTTAAAGGTAGAAATTGAGTGTATCAAAATGCGTTTGATCAAACATCATATCAAACATTTTTAACAGAAAAAAGGCCAATCGATTAATAATATCGGTCGGTTATGTAGTTAATACGTTTGTGGATTTTTTTTTTATTTTCTCTGTTAGTTGAACCATAAATTTGTTTTGAGCAAGTTCAAATTTTAGGGCCAGAATGCATATTGGATGTCAAAGAAAATGTCCTTAAAAGAGATTCATTTAAGTTTTTTTCAAATTTAGTGGTAATGCTATGTCATTAGTTTTATTATCTTTTATAGGATTATTCACGGTTCGATTTTACGACAAATAGTTAGTAATAGTTGTTTGTGTTGTAAAACAACGACATACTAGCAACCAACGTATAACTATTAACATAAAGAACAAGTATTATAGAAAGTAAGAGAGAAAGATAATATGAGAACTCATTCTTATTCATGTATGTATGAAATACAAAAGCCACTATTTATAAGGCCATCATTCAACACAACTTAAATGCCAATGGGAGTTAGGCATGTGGATAGTCATATCATAAAATATATTTATAACAATCATAAAATATATTTATAACACTCCCCCTTGACTATCCACATGATAAAAGAAAACAATGTATTATACGTTTGGTAGTGCTGCCTCGTTAAAAACCTTGCTAGGAAAACTCAGTGGGATAAAACCTCAGCTAAGGGAAAAAGAGTGCAGCGCGTACTATCTCCCCCTAATACTTCTGGATCAGGTATGTTGCCTCATTAAAAACCTTACTAAGAAAACCCAATAGGACAAAACTTAGTCAAGGGAAAAAGAGTGCAACTTGAATAAGTCTCCCCCTCATTTTAACATGTATCATTTAAGTGATGTGTGTCCATCTTTCTTGAAAGCCGTACAAAGCTTTTGTAGCGAATGATTTATCGCTTGATCCCTTAATGCGCAATCCTTTATTTTGAGCAATGTTGTATAATCTTTTAATGAGACTTTAGGTGCTTCCTTCCAAAAATTATCATATGTCCACGACTGTGTTTCGTTACATTCATGCATCTACAAGACTAACCAAACTTGTTTTGATGGGTTAGTAAAATATAATCAAATATCGTTTATACCTAAAATATTTCATTAAACTCATTCCAATGTCTTTTCGCTTGACAAATGTTATATCATGACAATAAGTTCAAATGAAAGATATTGTGACCATACATAGCTAGTAAAATATATTAATGCACTTATGCATTTAACGATGGTACTTCTAGAATGAGAATCTCTACTATGGTAGGAGATGATGATAGGCATTTCTTATAACAAATGACTTAACAACCTTTAACATACTTTAAGGTTCAACTATGTCCATACTAAAATATCCAAACATCATCTTCTAGATGTACTTGAGGGATTAGTAAAATATAATTACATATATACTCGAACTACATGTCGAGAATAACTACACTTTGTAAAGGTCATTCAAAATTTTCCTCTTTAGTTTGAGAGTTCCCTCTCGATGATGTTTACATTATCACTGTAAGAGTGAAATCTTGTTAAATAGATGTAGCTCATTTTATCAAAATTATACCTCTCTTTTCAGAGTATAGTCGACTGTACCACATACGAGTAGTTTCCTTTAAGATTCATATATATATATAACACCTATGGGGTTATTGTTTCATAATGCTTTGAACATTTTTAATCCTTCAGGGGGTTTTCATCCAGATGTCATTTGCAATTGTCTCGTACATGTATACGGTGATGACATCCATAAGTTGTTTTATCTGAAGTCATTCTGAGATTGTGAGGCCGCTTAAACATCTAAAGATTATCGCATCCACTACAGGGGTATATGTTTCCTCGTAATCAACTGCTGGGATTTGGGAAAAATCTTTATGTTAAAATGCGTGCCTTACATCGCAAAAACTCATTATTTACGTTTCCTTTTATTTAAAGACACCCATTTATAACCTACTGGTTTGACATCTATGGGTGTTCGAACTGCTGGTTCGAAAACGTTTAGTTTGTCGAGCAAATTTAGTTCAACTTTAAGTCATGTAGCCATTTATGGCTATTTGTGTGCGTACACTCTTGCACACTTTCTATATATGTAATCTTTTTTTTTTCATCGATTACATCTATTGCTATAGCATAATCAAATATATCATTTTACACGTGTTTCATTACGGTTCCATATTGTACTTATTTTGTACATAATTTATCGCGATCTCATATTTGTTTGGTACTAGAGTTTCTTTTAGAACTCCATTAGCCTCTTTTGGGGTTTTGACAACAACCTTCTTTAAGGTTTAGTATGCAACTACTTCTGGGGTTTTGTATGCAACCACTTCTGGGGTTTTGTATGCAACCACTTATGGTGTTTTATGTGCCACCTCTTTTGGGGTTACACCAACTGCGTTACTCTGCTCTTTTTGTATTTGTGGATTTTATCTTTTTGGAAACGAATTATCTCTCACAATTTAATAATATGATAATCATTTTGTGAGTACTTCCATTCGAGCAGATAAGTTTAAGCTGGTATATGTGACTTTGTCACCTTATTTGTGTTAGTGAATGCATCTTGTATTTCATTTGTTATTATTTGCAAATACACGCTCTTTCTTTTGGACTTCAGATTTGCATTGACCACTTCAGGGGTCGATATATAATATGATGCATTTTTTTATGTTACCAGTCTTTTATTTTCTTGTCTCCCCCTAAGACTGGGAATATGATGTACATATCCCATTTTATATGTTATGGTGGTGCTATTGGTACATAGGCTGCACAACAAAATATATAAAAAAATGGAAACTTGGTTTTCTTCAGGAGACCAGTTGTAATTGGGAGTATTTGTGATAAGCAGTTGGTTTTGAATTGAAATAATCAATCGACGAATTCCGTCCCGACTTACGTATGCATCTCACTATATTTCACATTGTGCCCAACAATGGTCCCTACAATTGGGTTGTCAAAGAACAGTGTTAAACCATGTCAAAAAAAACAACGTTCCATAGTGTTGGGGATATGCTACATACGGGTAGCTAAAAAATCACATGTAACCATGTATGAATGCCACAATCCACACAACTGTACATTTCAATGATCCCATATAAGATGGATTGTTTGTAGGAGTTTATTGTTTGGAAGGGCATAAAAATTTATTTGCCACAAAAAAAAAAACTAACTAGACATATGATAAGGCATTTTGGGAGCAATGTTTTTAGATTACTTAGAGGTGCTAAGATGCCGGTTAGCATGTTTGATTGTTTAGCATATCATGATGCTATCTTGATGACCTATTTGGTCATGCCATGTGGTGAACGTATAAATATTCTAGTAACTTCTGGTTACTCACCATATTTGATTTAATGGAATATTGTGGAAAATTAGTATCATTTCTAGAAACTTCTAATATAGTCTTCTGGCCATATTTGCTATACTCCTATACAACATTCATGGTGGCATCATTACAATTTTCTTAGTTATGTATATGATCATAACCTTTGAATTGATCATCATCACATTCATATTAGGGAATGGATTAGAACCACATAACTTTCATGCTTGTTGTTTCAAACTTTATATATATTCTTTAACAATCAATGATATTTGACGATGAAATTGTTTTGCTCAATGGATTATGATATGTATTTTTCTCATCACATGATATAAATCGAGATGTAGTTATATAACCGAGACATTTATACTTATCGGTTTAAAATCTTATAAGCTTCGATAAACTAATAATAAGCTTTGAGAAGTTAGACACTCCAGGTCTCTTTTTATATAAACCGTGATCATAATTCAATCGTTTTTATATCTTGTGATCATATACTACAATCCTTGTCACTTTGATGTCCCCTTCCAAATTTATAGCATATGGAACATAATAAATACATTAGATTATACAATGCATGACTATATAACATGTCACCAAATAAATAGTTTATGGTACAACCTTATAAAATAAGATTTTTTTTTTCATCACTTGTAAGAAACATATAATTTTTGTTATTTAATATACATCTAAATAAATCAAAGCATATAAAAGACACATAAAATTACAATAGTGATAAACATATTATTATAGGTCATGCTCTAATTTATCGACATCTTATGCGTTACTTTTCAAATTAGTGGTGTTCCATAAAGGACAAAGTTGATATATGATGAAAGCCACAATAAAATCATACATCTAGGTTAATAGTAAGATAACATTTATAAAGAAAGATGAGTAAATCAATATATGATTTTTTTTACTACTAAAATATAGCTATAATTTGTCATCAAACTGATTAAAAATTATATGATAACATGTCATGTAATGTCATATAAAGCACCAAATTTCTTATTCTTATATGTCAAATAAGAACACTATAAACATACACTTATCGTATTGTATTTCTAGTTAAATTGTTACGAACAATCACATTAAAATTTATATATCAAATACAAGTATTACACATCAGAAATGAATGTACATGAACATATTAAATACTAAACAGAATTTTCATAGTATAATAATCTGTCAACTATTGTATACTACAAATTCATCTCCATCAAATGTTATTCTAGAGAGTCACTCTTAATGATGTATTCATAACATAGGAGTTAATGATGTGGAGAGTCACTCTTAATGATGTATTCATAACATAATCAACAATATAATTAAAATTAATAAAGAATGAAATAAATCATATTTAATGATTTTAATTTCTAAGCATTAACCAACATGATGGGAAAAAGTTATTATGGAGAGTTACTCTTAATGATGTATTCATAACATAATAAAAACTATAATTAAAATTAATTAAGAATGAAATAAATGATATTTAATGATTTTAATTTATAAGCATTAACCAACATGATGGGAAAAAGTTATTATGAAAAGTTACTCTTAATGATGTATTCATAATATAATAAACAATATAATTAAAACTAATAAAGAATGAAATAAATGATATTTAATGATTTTAATTTCTAAGCATTAACCAACATCATATATATTAATATCGTTTAAAGCCTTCTTTAATTTCTTAAGAATACAATTGGTTTATGCATAAATGTATAACAAATATTTAATCCTATAACATCAGTAAATCCATTTAAATTATAGACTATACAAAATGAAAATCTAGTACATACATCATTTATATATTACCACCAATACAAGCAGATATACCTAATACAATTGCACTGCTTAGTCCATAAATATTCAATTTAATTGTTTTTCATGAGTTCGAAAAGCACATATAATATTCTCTAGATTGCAAATTACCTTCCTCAAATCAAAATAATTCAACAATTTTACTTACAACTTAACAGGGTTAATATTTAACATCATCAAATCAAACTAATTCAACAATTTTATTTACAACTTAACAAGGTTAATAAAGAAGCATAAATATATGATCATGGTGGCTCAAGTAATATACAGATGAGCATAACTAGATTATAAACATTTTAGTTTATCGATAGCAATCATGTGAGGAGATCAATGTTAATAATACTCATATTTATTAGGATAGAAGACAACCCAAGTATATTTATTTAAAATTTAGAGATCATGAAAAAATTACTAATTACCAATACCTTAATAATTAATTACTGAAATTTGCATAAAAAATCTAGTCCACATTATACGAAACCTATTTTTTTTTTTAATATTGGATCAACATCTATTTTGAAAAAAAAAAGTTGTATCAAATTCTTTCTGATTAGAATACTAAATATATCAACAAAATTTTTTACAAAAACCATTGCTTTTGTTAGCATCATTTGGATTTGTTCAAAGTAATTAAATAACTTCTCAATGATTGAAATCTTCAATATTGATCCAAAAGATTTGTTTTATGATATTCAAAAATTTCTTTCCAATATTTTTATGGTAATATGTATGATAGCTTTTGGATGCTTGAAATTGAAAATATAAATTAATCATCCAAAGATTTAATACGAATAAGTAATACAAGATTAATAATTAATAAATCTCATGAATCAAAATAAAACTTACTTGTAGGATAGTCACGCCGACTAATAATTTTTTAGAACTTTGATTTTTGTTGACGACCTGCATGTGAATTACCAGAATTCCGTGTTTAGAGTCTCGTGCTGATAACGTGTTGTAAAACAACGACATACTAGCAACCAACGTATAACTATTAACATAAAGAACAAGTATTATAGAAAGTAAGAGAGAAAGATAATATCTCATTCTTATTCATGTATGTATGAAATACAAAAGCCACTATTTATAAGGCCATCATTCAACACAACTTAAATGCCAATGGGAGTTAGGCATGTGGATAGTCATATCATAAAATATATTTATAACAATCATAAAATATATTTATAACAGTTTGGTAATTGTAAATTAAAACTAAATAAATTGTTGAAATTTAAGTTGTCTTAACCAAACAGTTACTAGCAATTTGATCTAGTGATTTCATAGATTGAATTCTTTGGGTCTTTAAATGAAGAATGACTTTTATTTGACATTGATTTAATCATTAGTGGTCCTTAGGAGGAAAATACATACAGTATTAGTCGATGAATATGACTCGAGTTCGTACAAATACGGATCACAAGTTCACATGAATATGTTTTTTTTAAGGAAAATTACTTTTTAAGTCTCTGTAATTTAGAGGTTTTAACCACTTAAGTCCAAAATCAAAATGTTTAACGCCTTAAGTCCCTACAGTCACTTTTCTTAACTATTTGAGTCCAATTTTTTAACTATGTTTGAATTTTTTTGTTAGTTTTTCATTAAAAGACTAAAATGCCCCTATATATTATTATAATATTATTATTACAATTATTACACACACACTGATTACTCTCCTTCTCTTTCTTCCTCGTCTATCGCTTCATTCTCTCTCTCAACCCTAACACCACCATCACCATCACTGCCACACCACCAACCCTAACACCACCATCACCGCTGCAACACTCATCTCCGGCACCACCACCACCGCACCACCATCACCACTGCACCTCCACCACCGCACCATCAACTCCGCCCGAAACCCTAACGCCGCCACCACTGAAACGGATTATGAGTGTTTCTTTAATGAGGGTTAGCCGTGAAGTTGAAGCGGAGTAATCAGAAAAAATATGGGTTCTCGTTGAAACTCGATCTAGGGTTCTCATATTCATCATATTGGTTCTAATCTTCATTAGATGGGTTTGCCATTACCGATCTAGGGTTCTTATCTTCATCAGATTGGTTCTAAATTTGTGAGATTTGATTAATTGTATCAATATCCAAAGCCCCTCTGTTTATTATAATTAACAGAGGCAAATGCATACTTAATTCCATTGATTTGTAGGCTAGGGTTCTAATAGACGATTTGGGGAATTAAGGCTCGATTTTGTCATGTTTTTCAGATTAATTTCTAACTAAAAGGAAGAACCCGCTGCAGACCAAATGGTCAGCATGTCGATAATGATCTGGCAGAGGTGGGTGATGGTGTTGACGACGAAGTTGGTGGGTGTTATATGATGGTAGAGTTAGACGGTGGTGGTGGCTATCAGGTTGTGGGTGTGAGTTTTCGGTGGTGGAGGGTTTATGGAAGTGGAGTTGAGATAGAGGGCACACTTTTGGTGTGTGTGTGTGTTTTACTATATATATGTAATGTATATATATATATATATATATATTGAAAGTTTATGCATTAAAGACTTGCTCCTTGTACTCATGTGCATATAAGACTTGTACTTTGTGTGTAAATGACTAAATTACCCTCATAGTTAACAGACTTGGTGGATGGTGTTAGAAATTTGGACTCAAATGGTTAAAAAATGGTTGTAAAGACTCAGGGCATTAAACATTTTAATTTTGGACTCAAGTGGTTAAACCCCTAAAACACAGGGCCTCAAAAAGTAATTTTCCCTTTTTTATAATCCATTATAGCATACAAATACGGATCCAAGTTCACATGAATATATCTTTTTATAATCCATTATAAAGTTCGTAATTACTTTCTATAAACGGATTAGTTAGAATGGGGTAAGATCAAATAAAAAGTTTATTTTGCCTAAGTAGGATGAGAAGGAATCTTAACCATCCATTTCTCAAATCAATGGTTAAGATGCAAGTGTAGGAGAAAGGAGGAGTGCAAGGGTATCTTGGGAAAATCCTATTTATAGACTCTCTCTCCACATGCAAGGCACATGCATATTCTACCCCAATTTTTTAAACGTTCATAACTTTTTTATACGAAATTTTTTTTTCATAAAAATTTCACCGTAAAATCGAGCGTCTTTTTATCTTTAATTTGAGTACCATATTGCTATATAAATATGAAGACTAAAAAAACCCACTAAAATATGTTGTATTTCTATGTTGTATAACATTTTTTTTGTGCTGGATTTTTGTATTCTATTTTTGTGTTGAATTTTTTTTCTTAATTTTTTTTTCTCATTTTTTTGTGCTGGATTTTTTTTGTACTACATTTTTTTGCTGAATTTTTTCGTGCTATATTTTTTATACTAGATTTTTTTGTGCTGTATTTTTTTGTACTAGATTTTTTTGTGCTATATTTTTTGTACTACATTTTTGTACTATATTTTTTGTACTAGATTTTTTGTGCAAGATTTTTTTGTACTAGATTTTTTGTGCTATATTTTTTTGTATTAGATTTTTTTTTGTATTTTTAAAAAACAAAAGGGTTGTCACATGTCATTTTCACTTCTATATATAAGGACCAAAATGCCCTTCATTCCTATTTATTAGAAGTGCCACATGTCATCATCACAATTCTTCTTAGTCTACTTAGGCAAAATCCACTTTTTTAGTGGATCCTTTCCCTATATACGCATGGATATATATATATAGGATCACGCTAAAATGAGAACCACCTCGAGTTGTAAGAACCGCGAGAACTTTTTGATCCGGGCCTTAGTGGACCAAATTTTTTTTTTCAGAAACGTAGATGCATGTATAAAAACAACATTTGTAAAAAAAAAATTCAAAAAAAAAATGTCGTGGGTGTAGTTTTGAGCAACACAAGTTTGTGTTTACGGGACCCGTAAATTTTCCGACCAGATTTACGGGTCCCGTAAACACAAACTTGTGGCGCTCAAAACTACACACACGACATTTTTTTTTGAATTTTTTTTTACAAATGGTGTTTTTATACATGCATCTACGTCTATGAAAAAAAAAATTTGGCCCACCGCGCCCCCTACGGTGTAGTTCTCACGTTTCTTACAACTCGAGTTGGTTCTCATTTTAGCATTCCCCTATATATATATATAGGGGAAGGTTTAAATGAGAACGCTAAATATTGTGAGAACCGTGAGAACAAATGAAAAAACCGCGAGAACTTGGTCCAAAACAATTCAAATTCAAAAAAATTTTCTACACTTATCATTATTATTCGAATACAATGTTAGAAATTTAATTTACACGTTTAAATTTACGTGAATTCGTAAATAAAGAAAATTTACACATGTGTAAGTTTGCCATTTACACATGTGTAAATCTGTTATATTTACACATGTGTAAAAAATCTAAAAAGAGTGATTTTGAAAGGAGAAATGAATTATTTGATGTTGTAAATTCTTTTTTTGATGTTGTATCTTAATTACAATGAGGTTTGTATTAAAAAAATTGGTTTTGATTGGTTTTTTCATTCGTTCTCACGGTTCTCGCAATATTTAGCGTTCTCAAGATAACCCTCCCCTATATATATATATATATATATATATATATATATACAAACACACGATAACGATGAATGTCACAAGCAATGATTTTAAACCTGGACCGGGTCAGCCGGTCGGACCGGTCCGGTCGGGAGCCGAAAGCATCACAGGGCCGGTTCTTGCATTTAACCTGTTTCAATATCGATCTGAAGGTCGGGCCGGGATCCGGGCGGTTGGGTCGGCGGTCCGTCTAGTTAAGGTCAGGCCGGTTTTTTTCATTTTTCGACGAAAGGTCATCTGGTTTCTTAAATATAGAGAAGAAGATAGCTTTAGCATTATTAAAAGTCAAACCTATAGAGCTATTTTTAATTATTTATATGTGTTTTGGTATTTTAAAGGCTCAAACTATCTAGACACTTGGTGTGTAGATAGCCACCCAAAAAAGTGGGGTTTTATCATATATGTACACCTACAGTGTCGAGCTGTGATCAAAGCGTGGCGTTTTGGTCCGGTCAACCAGACAAAGACTGACGGGTGTCTGACGGGTCTGTTGACCGGACCAAAACGTCGCGTTTTGGTCGGGTCAACCAGACAAAAGACTGACCGGGTGTCTGGTTGACAGGACCAAAACGCGGCCAAAGCTCGGCGTTTTGGTCCAGTCAACAGACCCGTCAGACACCCGTCAGTCTTTGTCTGGTTGACCGGACCAAACCGCCGCGCTTTGACCACAGCTCGACACTGCAGGGTGTGCATATAAGACAAAAAACTAATTTTTTGGTGTGCATATAGGCACATTGGTGTGCCAATAGGTACACCCATTTTAAAACATGGTGAAAAGTGAAAGACGAAAAAAAATAGGTACAACTGTACACATTTGCAATGCACACATCATCATTATATATAATAAATTTCAATATTTAGTTTTTTTTTAATTTTATGATGATTTTTAAATTATTATTAATTAACCTAAAAATCAATTCTATTTACAGATTACATTGCTATGCATTAGTTATTTTTGAATCATTTATCCATTATAAATTATCAACATGTTGATGTATAGAGTAGTTGTATTCTATGCTTAGGGAGATTTAAAAAAAAATGATATAATTACACTTTACCCTAAAACTATTTTGCTTTTTTACTTTTTTACTTTTAACCCCATATATAATAAATTTCAATGTTTAGTTTTTTTTTAATTTTATGATGATTTTTAAATTACTATTAATTATTAATTATTAACTTAAAAATCAATTCTAT
Source organism: Helianthus tuberosus (assembly GCA_030545235.1). NCBI lineage: Eukaryota > Viridiplantae > Streptophyta > Magnoliopsida > Asterales > Asteraceae > Helianthus > Helianthus tuberosus. The sequence goes on from CM060420.1 coordinate 181,336,555, forward strand.
TTACAGATTACATTGCTATGCATTAGTTATTTATGAATAATTTATCTATTATAAATTATCAACATGTTGATGCATAGAGTAGTTGTACTCTATGCTTAGGGAGATTTTCAATAAAAATTGATATAATTACACTTTTAAGTTTTAACCTAAAACTATTTTGGTTTTTTTTACTTTTAACCCCAAAGCTTTTTATCTTTGTCAATTTAACATAAGAATTTTTTTACTTTCAACTTTGGTATCCTATATTTTCATTTTTCGCAAAAAAATATTTTACGTTTTGTTCTAAATTTTGCGAGTTAACACGGCGCAACGTTCATGTGTGGTTCAACGTTTTGTTTTACGATTCGTTCTAAATTTTGCGAGTTAACATTACGCAACGTGCGTGTGTGGTTCAACGTTTTTACGGTCACCTATATTTTCCTGTTTGATAGGTTCATCATGACGCATGAGTCCTAAATCGACTTAATTATTATTTTCTATGTTTTATGTTTCGGTCTAATTCAGTGTTTGTGGTCGCTAGCGGTGTTGTGGCCTTGGAGCTATTTGTCACGGTTTTACGCCCCCACCGCAACGCGGGGGGCTTAATACTAGTTATATATAATTAGGAGCATCAAAGGTTAAGTGATCTCTATATTTTATATTTTCTTATATAATTTATTATGTAATCCGGGTCTTAAATCCGATCTAACCGGTCTGACCTTTGACCCCGTAAGGCGACCGGGTCGACCTCCGGTCCTGTCCTGAGAACATTGGTCACAAGACATGTGCAATATGTGGAAAATCCCCAAACATGCAACCTATTCTTGACGAATACCGGTTCATATTTTTGTATTTTTAGTCTTCTAGATGTTCACAGCTAACATGCTACAATAATCTTACGTATCACACATATGTAAGCTCAAAATTATTTTTTCATACTTCTCTTATTTCACCCTTTTGTATTTCATTTATCGTTTTATATATCTTCCAATACATACATATACACATAACAATGTGGTTCTAAGATAAGCCATTTAGTTTGGCTAGAACATAGGCGGATGGGGGTATCATTAACTTGAAGTCTTACACGGTGTGAGATACGACCCTTTTAAAGCCTTCTTTAAAATAAGACAAAATTGCAGAAATCAACCTTTATGTTATACTCAAATTGCACTTCGTACCTTTCATTATGTAATTGGCAAAAACCAACATTTATGTTCATTTTTTGATACAGGTTCAACCTTTACCACTAACCTTGTATAAAAACTCAGTTAACTTACCTCACATGCTTTGCATGTGAGGGTATTATGTTAGTGCAGTTTTGTGTCTGTAACTTGTCTTGTTTCGTTGTATGTTAAGAAGTCTGTACGTTCCGTCATGTCTACCTAGTCGGATATCCTCCTATCCTACTTGGTATGACGTCTTGTCTTTGTATTTGTATCTTAACCTAATGCTAGTGTGCATTATGTTTAGAGGTTGTGTAATCATGCTTAACTATCCATGCCTTAGTAGTTTCTGTCCATGATTGCTCATGACGAAATCCAATTTCGTCATATATGCTCATGACGAAATCCCTTTTGGTTTTTGTCGATATGTGTGTGGCGAAATCACTGATTTCGTCGCACATGTTTTCGTCCAAAGGGTTTTCGTCCAAGGGTCAGTATATATACTTGGTATGTTTCACAGTTTAGAAAATGAGAGCATAGAGAGAAACTGAGAGTTTATCATCAAGCATTGTGTGTATGTGTTTGCAGTTTGTTCTCATCCTGTTAATCTAAGTGAATCTTTGATTATCTGTTCGTGTTATCCGCTTTACATTTGTTTGGTTTGCACCTTTACAGGGATTCCGCACCCGTGATAGTGTTTGTGATAAACAAGGATAGGTTACGTATCGGATCCTCCGAGAAAAACGGACCTACAAGTGGTATCAGAGCCTTGGCTCTTTTCCTTGTTTAAAACCAAACATTGTGATTGTTTGAAACAAATGTGTTCTTGTGATTTTCAGATTGTTGTTCTTGAAAAGTTTATTTTTTCTGGAAATCTTGTTGAAAATTTGTGTTTAATCGTGTTGTTTTTGTTATAGTTTTATTAAAAACCTGTTATATTGCATCTATAAATGTTGACATTTGGTTTTTGTTGAAAGTATAAGCAAAATCGTTTTCAGAAACTTCATATCTTCAAAGTGTTCTTGAAAATCTTCAAACTGTTAATTGCATATATATGTGTTTGAGCTTTGTGGATTTCAACTTATTTTGTTTATCAATATTAAATTCCAAGTGTTTGAAATCTGTGTACTGTGATGATTAGTTGGTGAGAAAAAGAAGTTTCGAACAACAGAAAAAGCATGGCTTGTTTAATTTGTTGTCACCAACTTGTCAGAGGATAAGGTTGTGGAAATATCTTATTTTTCTGGTTCAATTGTCAACAAAATCACCTTTCTCTTGCTGGACGAAATCACTTACAGCAACGAAAACACCTGACTTTGTCACTTTTATCCTGGACGAAAACCCTGTGATTTCGTCACACATCCCAGTCGACGAAAACCCTGTGATTTCGTCATACATCCTTTGTCAACGAAATCACCTGATTTCGTCACACATAACATCGACGAAAACACCTTTTTCATCAAACATATCTTTGACGAAAACTCAGTGATTTTGTCACACATTCTTGTGATTTTAAACAGAAGCTTTGCAAACATATCTTAACATTCTCTTTTCAAGAGATTAATCAGGTACAGTTGTTCTAATATCAAATATGAGTAGTACAAGTCCATGGGATTGGAGTACGGACCCACGACCAGGTCAGGATCAGACTTCCGCAGCCGCATGGTTAAGGAATGTTATGCCTCAACAATTTATAAGTGCAACTCAATGGGCTTTGATGTCGAATCAAAATCAAAGCATTCAAAATCTTTTGCTTAGCGAGAGTGAAACGGGTAGCAACAATCGTCCGCCAAAGTTGAATCACATGAACGACTATCCATCATGGAAGGGTCGTTTCCATACTTACATTCTAGGCCAAAACACAGAATTATGGACGTGTTTCACCTCTCCATACAATACAAACCTTGAAGAAGCAGGTTCAAGTGCGGCGACATTGGCGAATATGCTTGAAGACGACAAGAAAGCATATGATTTAGAGAAGAAGGTGTTTGCTATTCTAACACAAGCTCTTCACAAAGACATCTATCATTAATTCGGCTATTGTACCAACACGAAAGCTTTATGGGATGCATTGGTAGCGAGAGGAGAAGGAAATGCAGCTACTAGAAAGACACGCCATGAACTATTGAAGAAAGAGTTTGAATCATTTCAATTCTTGGAAAATGAAACCCTAAATGATATGACTTCTCGTTTTTATCATTTGATTAGTGAAATGTATTCTTATAATGTTATTGCAACTCAACAGGAAATTGTTGCACGGTTTGCTGATGCTCTACCTCCAAAATGGAGCTCATTCATTGAGCTTCTAAAGCATACGGGCACTTTAGCTACTGTCAATATCTATGAATTTATTCAGAAGTTGGAGCACAAGAATGATGAAGAAATTCGGAAAGCTAAACGAATTCCTGTTCCTCAAAATACTGAAATGTACCTTGCAGGTTTTAACTCTTTAGCTAGTTCCAGTTCCAGTTCAGTTCAGCAACCGAAGCTACAGACGGCGTTTATGTCGAATACAAGCTCTTTTCCTTTTCCACAGTCAGCTCTTCCACCGGTTTTCGATCCGAGTGCTTATCATCCGCCAGCGCATATGATTGCTCAAGCTCATGCTTTCTCAAAACCTCAATTCGACACAAGTGCATGGCTACCAACACCACAACCTCCACCTCAAGTTACCACTACTCAACCACAGTTCGATCCAAGTGCTTATATTCCACAATCTCAACCCCAACCTCAAGCCCAACAACAGCAACAACAACAACAAGCACATTATACCAACAATCCTCCACCCCAAAACACCAACACTGTTAGAGTTGATACTTCGAACCTCTCAAAAGTTAGCATTGAAGTAGCGAATGAGCATATGGAACTCATTAATACAATGGTCAGTGCTTACTGCGGATTGGTCGCAGGTCAAATTGGAAACATCAATATGACCAATGAAGATTATCAACAAATCAACCATGATGAAATGGAGTTGATGGATATAAAGTGGGCGTTTGCAAGTGCTGTTAGAAGGGCAAAGGATTTCATGAGTCGAACGGGAAGAACTTCGTTGGAAAGTAAGAAGGATACGAAGTACGGGTTTGATAAAGATGCGGTTACATGTTTCAATTGTGGCGAAAAGGGTCACTTCAAACGTGAGTGCACCCGACCAAGCAAACAGGGCAATCAGAATCCGTTCAGAAATCAGACGAGTACTTCTAATGCCAATCAAGACAATCGTGAACGAAGGATAGTAGCGGTAAACAACAATCAGAACCAAAACCAGTCTGGACCTTCAAACACCAACAGAGCATTAGTTGTTCAAGCTGATGAAGGGTGTAATTGGTCTATACAATTTGGGGAAGGTGATCAAGAAGGAGGAGGAACAACTTGTTATGCAAAGATCATCAATCACATCAAGCACGTTCACAAGGAAAAATTTTCTGAAAGTGACGACAGTTCGGGTTATACCGGAAGTTCTGATGAAGAAAGTTCTAATTCGGGTGGTTATAATTCGGAATCTGATGTGAAGGAAGAAGCGAGTTCTGATATTGATGATTTATTGACTGAAGCAGAGGAGTTGAAGAGTAAGAAATCTGTTCTGATCAAGAAGGCTGTTGTAGCATCTAAAGAAATGGAGAAATTCTTCTCTGAAGACGGATCTTTTTCTTATCAGACTGCCTTTATGGCAAATGTCTCAGCCTCTACGAGTCAGGTAAAATCTGAAACTCCTGCTCCTAGTGTTTGTAATGTTTGTGCTGATTTAAAGCTTGAATCTGAAAAGGTTCATAGTCATAACCAAAATTTGGTTATTGAGTTGTCTAAGTGTAAAGAGGCAAATATGGCTTTAGCTAGAAACGAAAAGGATTTTAAATCTGTGATTGAAACCCTAAAGAAAAGTGTTTCCGAGCTAACAAAAACTGTTTTCAATAAGCAAATTGGTATTAACAATTACATTAATATCATCAAGGAAACCAAAAAGGAGCTAGCCATTGCCAAATGCGAACATGATGCAATCAAGCTCAAATTGGAGAGTTATTCTAACTCCCGATATGTGCTCGATCATATCATTGATGCTCAACAACTCAAAGGTAACAAGAAAGGCGTAGGGTATAAGAAGTGTCCTCCCCCGTTAAGACATAATTATACTCATATGCCTGATGAAGAAGAAATGCCACGTTTTGAGCCCAATGTGCCTCTTGATTATGAAGAAGTTACTACTGGCCTAGGGTTAAAATTGGACAGTTCTTCAAGTACATCATCTGAGCAAATAGAAACTTCAACATCTACGAAACAAAGTCCTCCAATCATTGAGGACTATGAATCGTCTGATGATGAATCAGAATCAGATGTGAGTGATCAGGATAAATCACTTGACAAGATGAAGGGAGTAGAAGTTCCAATTGAGAATCATATTCTTTGTGGTCCTCCTACCCCTGCTGTTCAACCAGTTGTCAAACAAGTGATAGATCATGTCAAGAATGACAAGAAATCTGTGTCTGCCGTTAAGAGTAATAACGTATTGTACACTTTGGTTGGTGATTCTAAAATCTATTCAGATCACGATTTTCCAATTAAAAATGTCAATCCATCTTCGATTGATAAAGTTTTTGAAGATAATACAAACAAGTTTTTGGGAAAGACAATTCCAGGAGTCATTGTAACTCAATGTGACCCAATTCCAAAAGCTGAAATCAGGAAACAATTTGGAAATCAAAAATCACCAACAAAGCAACAACCTATTGCTGCTAAGGGTAAACAACCAGAAAAGCGAGCTCAAAAGCTTAACGTTTCTCAATCTAAATTTGAAACAAAAGGAGCTCGTTATCAGAAGAAAAACAGTAATGTCAGATTTATAGCATCGAAGGGTACGGATAAAATTGAGACTTTTGAAAACAAATCAAACACCGATTTTGTACAACAAGTCAAGATTTTAAAACGTAATAGCCAAAACAATTACACTCAACATACAAACGGGTGTGATGAAAAAGCAAGTACCTCGGATTCTACGGGTTCGACATCTGTTTTTCGATCAGATTCTCCTAATTTTGTGGAAAGGAGAACATGTTTTAAGTGTGGGGAGTTTGGACACATCATTAAAAATTGTCCAAACACTCCCAAGGATAAATTTGTTGAGAAAGCACCACCTGAAAAGGTTCACCCTCAACGTCGTCCCGTTTCACCAAAACATGATAAAAGAACTGTTAAGGAACAAGAAACGAAACAACGACGTCAAAACGTCAAAGCTGTTGAAAAGGCTTTAAAATCTGAAGGCGAAACGGTCAACAGGGAACCAAGTTCTTCAGAAATTTTAAAACCAGAAGTTTCAGAATCTTTTCATAAAACTATATCTGGTAAAGAAAATCAAACTTGGAGACCTAAGATGGGTGAAAATTCAGGGGGAGGTGTTGTGTTACAAAATCATCAGGAAATCGAGATCATCTTTCGTGATGCTCAAGGACGACCCAAGACCACTAAGGCTTGGGTCCCCATCCTCAACTGATCATTGATGATATGTGCAGGGTGTTCCAGGAGGAACTATTAATAGTCATTGGATTGTTGATAGTAGAGCATCTAGGCATATGACAAGTGACTTACGGCTTCTATATGATGTGAGAAATATTAGAGGAGGCTATGTCGCGTTTCCTGGAGACAAAGGCGGATACATCACTGGAGAGGGAATGATCTCCAATGGTGTTGTATGTTTCGATAAGATCAATTATGTTTGACAAATTGATCATAATCTTCTCAGTGTTTCGCAAATCTGCGATAAGAAGTTCACCATGCATTTTGATGATACCGATTGTTATGTGCTGAAACCTGGTTTCAAAATTCCAGAAGAATGGATTCTTTTATCGGCTCCAAGAGTTAATGATCTTTATATTCTTGATATGAGCCAAGCGATTACGACTTCTGCAGAAATCACTTGTTTTGTCTCAAAAGCCACGGAGAAGGAGTCTATATCTTGGCACAGAAGAATGGGGCACATTCACTTAAGAAAAATGAACCATTTGGTGAAAAACAATCTTGTGAATGGTGTGCCTGTGAGAAGTATTTATCTACACGATATTTGTGTTTCGTGCCAGAAAGGGAAACAAACGAAGAAGTCTCACCCTCTGAAGAAAATCAACACTGTTAGCATGCCTCTCGAACGTCTTCATATGGACCTCTTTGGACCTATGAGACACAAGACAACATTCGGGGATGCTTATTTTTTAGTGGTTACTGATGATTATTCTAGATTTTCTTGGGTAGATTTTATGGCACACAAGAGTGATACTCCTGGCATCCTCAAGGATCTTCTTACAATGTTGGAAAATCTCTACACGTTGAAAGTTAAGAGGATCAGAAGCGACAATGGACCTGAGTTCAAGAACCGTGTGATGGATGAGTTCTGTACTTCTAAGGGCATTCTTCATGAATACAGTTCTCGATACACTCCACAACAAAACGGTGTCGCGGAGAGGAAGAATCGGACGATAATTGAAACTGCAAGAACGATGTTGGTAGAGTCGGAGCTTTCTGTTCAGTTCTGGGGGGAGGCTGTGTCGACTGCTTGCTACACATTAAACCGAGTTCTTACAGTTAAGAGACAAGGCAAGACTTGTTTCGAACTTCTACAGAAAAGGAAACCGGATCTTTCCTTTCTAGAACCTTTTGGCGGTCCATGCACTATGATTGAGCCGGATGGAAAGTTTGGAGCGAAAGCTATCGAGGGTTTCTTCCTTGGATATGCTACTCCGAATTTTCGCGTATGGAATATGGCTACCAAAAAGATTGAGCTATGGAGTGAAGTAAGGGTTCGAAGGTATACAAGTTCTGTTAGGGATCCGGGTGATCCTTGGATGTTCGACTACGACGGGCTATTCGATTCCTTTAATCTACCAACCTTTGACGAAGATTCTGCAGCTGCTAGAATGTTATTTAATAGTGACAACGCTGCTGGCTCGCCATTGGTTAGACCTGTTATTGTTAACCCCCAAGGTTCTAATTCGGTTAACAACACAGTTCAAAATGAGGTATTTAAAGATGCTACTGAGTACAATGAGTCATCGGAAGATGATGAATATCTTGATGCTAGTGAAGGCACTTCAGCTCCAGTTGCTCCTGTTCAGGGCACTACTGTTGAAACTCCTCATGTACAGGATGTTGATACTGCTGAAGGGAATGCATCCACTTCCACGCATATTCCCGGTGTGGAGTTGGTTGTGATCTTAATATTAACAATTTGGGTGTTAATTCTCGTGTTCCTGAAAATCCTGAAATGAGGATTCACGATACCCATCCACAGCAGAATATCATAGGAGATGTCCAACACGGGGTGCAGACGCGTAATCAGCTGAGAAACAACCAGAGTGTTGGTTTGTATTCAGCCATTAGAGAATCTGGTCTTCAAAATGATTGGTCCTTCGCGTGTTATGTTTCACAAGAAGAACCGAAATCTTGGAAAGAAGCCTTAAAGGATAATTCTTGGGTTGAAGCAATGCAAGAGGAACTACAACAGTTCCAGAAACTGGGTGTTTGGAGACTTGTTGAAAAACCCGACAACTATAAGAAAATTGGCACCCGTTGGGTTTACAAGTGCAAAAAGGATGATCGTGGAGTGGTCATTCGCAACAAGGCGAGATTGGTTGTTCAGGGCTTTCATCAAATCGAGGGCATTGATTACAATGAGGTTTATGCACCAGTTGCTCGTCTGGAGGCTATTCGGATCTTTCTAGCTTATGCTTCTTTTAAAGGATTCAAAATCTACCTGATGGACGTCAAAATCGCATTCTTGCATGGTATTGTTGAAGAAGAGGTGTATGTCGAACAACCTCCAGGTTTCGAAGATCCTATCCATCCCGATCGGGTTTGGTTGCTCAACAAAGCTCTCTACGGGTTACATCAAGCACCGAGGGCTTGGTATGCAACCTTATCTACTTATCTGTTGGAGAACGGTTTTCACTGGGGTCTTATCGACTGTACTCTTTTCATCAAGGAACAGGATGGTGATTTGTTGTTGGTACAGGTATACGTTGATGATATCATTTTTGGTTCTACTAACGATACTTTGTGCAGGCAATTTGAACGTGTTATGCATGAGAAGTTTGAAATGAGCGCAATGGGAGAGATGAATTTCTTTTTGGGCCTACAAGTTCAACAAACTGAGTCTGGGATATTCATCCATCAGACTAAATATGTTGGTGACATCTTGAGCCGATTCCAGATGTCTGAAGCAACGCCCATAGGCACCCCACTTCCGACTAATCACGGGATTACACCGGATCTGAAGGGTGAAAGTGTCAACTCTTCTTATTATTGCGCTATGATTGGATCTTTAATGTATCTCACGGCATCAAGGCCTGACATCATGTATCCAACGTGCCTGCTTGCAAGATATCAGGCCAACCCAAAAGCATCTTATCTTGGAGCTGTTAAAAGGATTTTCCGCTATCTGAAGGGATGCCCGGACACCGGTCTCTGGTACCTTAAGGATGATAGTTTTGACTTGGTTGCTTTTGGTGATTCAGATTTCGGCGGATGCAAAATAGATGGCAAATCCACAACGGCTGGATGTCAATTCTTGGGAAGTCGCTTAGTCACGTGGCAGTGCAAGAAGCAAACTTGTGTCGCTACATCAACTTGTGAAGCTGAATACATTGCTGCCTCAAGTTGTTGCTCTCAAGTTCTGTGGATTCAGCAACAAATGCGCGACTACGGTTTTGAATTCCTATCTACCTCTATTTTTGTTGATAATAATGCTGCTTTATCTATCACTAGAAATCATGTCCAACACTCCAAGACCAAACACATCGAAATTAAGTATCACTTCATACGTGATTGTTTTGACAAAAGATTAATCGATGTTGTTAAAATCCATACTGATGAACAGCGCGCTGACCTGTTTACAAAAGATTTTGACAAATCTCGTTTTGACAAATCTCGTTTTGACTATCTTTTGTTGGTCAATGGTATTAAGGTGAAACAAGAGTAAACTTCTTTCGGCTGATCGTTTTTGTAAATATTTTCTTAATGCGTCAAAAATCCAAAAAGGTTTTTAGTTTACTTATCTTTTCGCATTTTAGGGGGAGAAATTTCAGAAAATACAAAAACATGTGAAAAATTCAAAAATCCAAAAATATGCCGTTTACTTTCTGTCTTTAAGTTTGAAAAATCAAAAATTCAAAAACAATAGAAAACCAAAAATGAGTTTCTTGGAGAAAAGAAGGGAAAGTGATGATATACACTGGTGTGGTCTGTCAATATGGTCAAAAGAAAAAGAAAAATTGAAAAATGATAAGTAGCTTTACTAACGATGTATCGGTAGGCTCACAATCAGTCTAAAATGTGCAGGATGATATAAACCTAACAGACTTCAAGTCAGGTGGGAACCATTCATTGGCATATGGTCTTGGTACCGAAATTTCGTTTGATTGATTGCCGAGGTTCTGAGATATTCGGTCTTTATGCTGTCTTATCATCTGGGTATCATGGTTGTTTCTTTTACCGAAACAAAACGGAGACGAAGTGTCACACCCCGAATTTCCACGTATTACCGGTGGGCCCGGTAGGGGAGTATCGTGACGTGGTTGGTAACATAATAGTCAAACAACACAATATTTAAATGCACAGCGGAAGCAAAGTATAGATTCATTTCAACCAAACAATATTGTAATATTAAGTATCACAAGTAGTTGAATATAAATCCACAGGTAGATCAAAATAAAAGGAAACAAACAGTCTATGACATCCAAGCTTGCGAGACTTATTGTGGATGCTAGGAGAAAAGCCAGCCTATTACGCGTAGTACCTGCACTTAACCTTTTTAAGAAAAATACGTCAGTTTACACTGGTAAATACAATCAACCGACTCATTTTGAAAAGAGTTTAGGAAAATGAATTTAAGGCACAAGGCACAAATAATATTTTATAACTTGGGATAATTATTAGAATATAATACTTGTAAAGGATTTACATGTTTCTTATGCATTCAGTAGCCCGGGTCGAGCCGGGTTAAAGATCAATAGACACACCACATTATGTATATGAGACACCGACGGGCGTACGCCTACGCCCCGTGCTTAGGTCGTGGCCATTTCGTAAAATGATGCCAGGGATATCCGGGACATGGTCATTAACCCCCCAAAGGCTTTAAGCAAACAAAAAAATTTAAAGGAGACATCTCAATACTTTAACCATCATACAATTAAAGATTCAATGCCCGACCAAGCGGTATTTTATATACCGTACCCCAAGCCCGTATAGGGAAAATAAGTTAAGAGTATTTACCTGAGCAAGTATAAATCAAAATCAACGAGTGCAAGTATCTTTTACTGGTTCTCCTAATCTGGAACGAAGGTTTATAATAACCTATTAGAATCCTAACGGGTCTTTAGTTAAGCTTAAGCTTAGACCGGTTAGTTTTAAAGATACGGTTCGTACGCATGATTAAGCGAAGACCGGATAGAATGCGATTTAGACCCGACAAGTTTGAAGACTTGCTTAATATGGGTATATTATACACATTCAGGATTTTGAGATAAAACCGATAAGGTTTGACCCGTTTCGGCTAAGTTTTGTAAACTAGTTACATAAACCGAACCGAACGCGCATGAAGCGTAACGGATAACCATAAGAGTCCTAAACAGGTTTCCTAAGTTAACATGCCTTAAATATGTTGTGATATCAGTATGATACCTTCCATTATGCCCAAAACGAGTTTAATCTCAAATTAAGCCCCGTAGGGGTATTTTGGTCATTTTAAAGATTATAAAAGGGATTAATTTATCTTCTGTGATCTGGGTCTGAATAAATCAGTAAAATAACTTATTTTAACAGGTTATAACATTTGGTTATAAGTCTTATATGCCAAAATAGTTTTAAACCCTAACTATGCGTTTAATACGCGTATAATGTCGTTTTAAGCGATTTACGGGTTAATATAGGATTCTGAGTTTTCTGATCAGTTCAACAGGTTCAAAATACTTCATTTATTATTTGAAATCAGTAGCAATTGGATTGGTGTCAAAAGGATTTGTAAAACTCATTTTATGGCCGAAAAGGGTATAATCGGTATTTACCGAATCAAGGTACTAATCCTAGCTTATGATCAGTTTAAAAATAATTAAAAATCTTCAAAAATCCCAAAATATTATATTACATCAGTGGGTAAAAGTTTTGGTGTCAAAGATTGGGTTTAGATAGGCTTTACGCTAATGACGCCGTTTAATCACTAAGAAGCGTTCTAATTACGTCATTGAGCATAACTCCTAATCTATATGTCCAACTGATGTAAAAATTTACAGACATGTTTAATAATCAGTAACTAAGATGATTGTACTTTCATATTTCCAAAATTCTCGTTTTATGGACATAAGGGCATTATGGTCAATATTTAAGCACTTAACGGAAACGTCGGACAATCCTCAAGTGGTATAAACGCAGAGGGTTATACCAACATGTAACTAGGTCCTAATGGAACTTTAAGGCATGTCTAAACCTATCAAAACCGGGTCAGAACTGAGGTCAAAGCAAAAGTCAAACTTTTGCGTCTTTCGGTTCCGAATCGGTTCAAAACAGAAAGTTGTCGAATCAAACAAGCTTAGACAAGTTCTTATGCTTATTATCAAGTTATATGAATGATAAAATAGGTTACACGCCTTTTACATTGTTAATCATGCGTTAAACGAAAGTTTACATTTCTGTTGACTTTTTCTAGCCATCTTTGACTCGACAAACGACCTAGTTAGGATGGGAATCAGTGAGTGCCCTCTTAGGGGTTTATCACCCATATAATTACCTACTTAAAGGTACTTTTAATTCGAGATTTGACTGAGCCATTTATAATTAATCTCGAAGTCAACCGTTAATTACGACGGTTTGACTTTTAAGCTAAATACAAAGCAAAACTGAATTAGAGAAGGTTAGGCATACTTACAAGTGTCTAATGGATGATTAGGAAGGTCTTGGTTCTGCTCTTGTGCTCCTCAAATGCTCAGAAGTGAATGCAAGAATGTTTGCAAACTTATGAACCTTATATATGAACTTTGATTGTCCAAGATCATGCCATCTATGCCTATAATTGTTCCAAGATATGTACATGTGCCATCTACAGCCTAAATACCAGTATAGGGAAGCCCATGGTATGCCAAAATGGCATTTGAAGTCGGTTACAAGGCTGAAACAGGAACCTGTCAAGCTTCTGTCGCTGGCACCTGTCACGCGGCCCGCGTAAGATATTGTTAAGTCTTACGCGGCCCGCCTGGACCTCCTGTTCAGGTTTTGAAGTTTTCTTTAATTGCACTTTTGGCCCTTGGTCCCCCGAAACATCGCTTTCTCATTGTTTCTTGCATTTTGAGGCTTTAATATTGACATAAAGGGGCTTCAAAACTTATACCCACTTTGTGAAGTCCTTGGCCACTTTGTGTTTACCCGAAAAGTCATAAATTTCCATGTTGACGCTTCTAACCCCTCGCACACGAATTTTATCATAACTTTCTCATACGGTAACGAAACTTGGTGAAATTTTTATGGTGCATTCTAGTGAGCATAATTAATCGTTACAAGGCTTCGGGTTTGCTAAAAGGTCACTCAGAGGTATCTCTTAACATGTTGACACATTTAACCCCTGTAGTTTGTAATCTCTCACTTTCTTTCACAATTCGCTTCGTATGATCCATGATCCATTCGTTTAAGGTTATAAACATCACGTAGGGTTATTGTAAAGTATATTTATTCATTGTTGACACTTTGAACCCTTATATTTACATAGTTTCATTGTTTGTCAACTTTAGTACCTAGAAAGTATTCTTTCACACGTTTAAAGGTTATGACACGTGTCAAGACATTATAGGACGTAAATTTTCGAGGTGTTACATGAAGTCTAGATCTTCCATGATACCATACATACGTGTACAAACTGCATACGACCTCAATAAGTGATCAACAATCACATGTCCACAAAATAAGTGATAATATATCACATTTATCCGGGAGTCAAGTTCGTCTCTTTGCTGTACGTTGTACTGACCTGTTCACGGACTTGATCCTGTGTCCTCATGCATATGAAAATCAAGTTCCTCATCAATAAGTGATTCTATCACATAGGGCTTGTTTTCAAATCAAAATAAGTGAGTTTCTCACATCTTTTATACGGTCAAACGGATGATAAGCAGTATACTCACCGGTAAGATGAACTCTCGTGCATACCTTGATACGGGAATGTGTCGTGAGTGGATGTACACCGACAAGTAAGTATAACTCTTACCGTAAATCATATCTCCTAATTATGATTACATCTGATAAGTTGAGCTTAGGTGGACAACAATACCGATAATCGTGGTAAAATACTTATCTAAAGCTTTAAACAGAAATCAGAAACCGTTTTAACAAAGACCGTAAGCTGGTAATGATTCTCTTACCTTGGAACTCGCAAAAAGATTGTTCATTGTACAAATTCTTTATGTTATTGTCTTTCGTTAGTTTACCGCACTTTAATTTGTGTTGTAGTGTAAGTTGTAAAACTTGTTTTGATTAGCTGATGGTTGGTATCTCGAAGTTTTATGCCGAAAAGCCTGAAACTTACTCGTTTGTGCTTTCTACTTCATAAAAGGTCCTTTTTGCAGTTGGTTATTCTAACAAAGCCAAAATGTTGTTCTAGTTTGTTCAAAATGTGTTTGAAAATGAAAAACTGGTTTGACTGGTCAACGAAAACACATTTTGGGTTGACTAGTCAACGAAAACCCATTTTGGTCTTCGACGAAATCCCAAAATTGTTTAAAATGGCGAAATCCCTGATTTCGTCATCCCAAATGTTTGGGCTAAATGTTTAAAGCCCAACACATGTGATTTCGTCGGCCCACAAGTGTTTTCGTCAGGCCACTTTTGTTTTCGTCACTTTTGAGATTTCGTCGAAGTGGACCAGGGTATAAAAGGGGTCCATGTGCATTATTGTTCATCAGTTTCAATATCACTTTTACCAATACTCTGTACTGTTCATCATCTTCAACCCCCAGTTAACCGACTTCAAAATTCTTTGATTTCTCTGTGTTTTGATACCAAACCAAGGTAACTTAATGGACTTTAAACATGCTCGAACCTTTTTCAACATCTATTCTTTGTCCGATTGACATTAGCGACCCTCTTTCATCTCTGTGATGTTCGACAACTCTTATTATATATCTGTTTATTTCATTTGTGTATAACTAAATGTTGTTTATCATTTGAATGTAACTGTGTATCTTAGGTTTTTGTTTGGAAATCTGTATGAACATTTGGGTTTTGGGTGTTAGGGTTTGGTTGTTTATGTTCATATTTTTACGGTAAATATGTTGGATTCTTTGGACTATTTGTTGTTGATTGAAAATGGTTTGAATACATCTGTGGTCTCTTTTGACATGGGTAATCGACTCAAACAGGGGGTGTGGGTTTTTGGGTTTCAATGGTTGATTAAAACTGGGTACGAGTGACTATGTTGATTGATGCACTTTATTTGACAAGAGTGTTTTTGGGTTAAAATCATATGGTTTTTGGGTTTCAATAGTTGATTAAACAAATGGGTTTCACCAAATGGACGAAAACAGGTTTTGACAAAACCCCCAAATGTCTAAAACCCTAATTGTTGCCGAAATCACCTTTTTGCCGAAATCAATTTTTGCCGAAATTACTTTTTGCCGAAATCCCTTTTGCCGAAATCACCTTTTTGCCGAAATCACTTTTTGCCGAAATCACTTTTTGCCGAAATCCCTTTTTCCGAAATCCCCAAATGACGAAATCCCTGTTTTCGTCATATGTGTATGGCTAGCTCTTGGATTTCGTCACAGGGACAATCACTGTAACACTTAGAAAAATTTTCAAATGTCAAATT
This sequence comes from Helianthus tuberosus, assembly GCA_030545235.1. Lineage (NCBI taxonomy): Eukaryota > Viridiplantae > Streptophyta > Magnoliopsida > Asterales > Asteraceae > Helianthus > Helianthus tuberosus. Next base: position 181,352,530 of record CM060420.1, read on the forward strand.
GGCAACTCTTATAGAGTATATATATTAATACATGATTAATGTTCAAAATATACATTAAATATGTATACATATATGTATTTTATAATTGTCACATACCTCGCTCTCATTACGCGTATTTGTCAAACACAGAATGGCTTCGAAATCTCGCAAAGCCGCGACAAAGAAAACCAACAAAACCGAAGAAGAAATTATGTCAGAACCGCGACATAATATGGTTGCTCATCTTGATCCGGAAGGAAAGTTTGTCGATTTTAAGGAAATAACGCAATGGCTACGGGAATCACGGATAAACAAGGCCGTTACTTTCTCAACACCGGTGTATAAGACATTGATTAAAGCATTCTGGGAAACTGCTCAGATACTTGAAGTTGATGGAAAGGAAGTGATTCGAGGGCAGGTTCATAAGCTGGATGTGGATGTAACTCCAGAGATTCTTAACTCTGTTTTGGAACTTCAAGATGTTGCTGATGCACCATTCTCTGTACCAATCATGTGCACGCGCGGATGTCTGCTCAGGATGAAATGTGTTGCTGATATTTTTGCTGGGCAAATCAACAAAGCTACATTGCCTATGCGGTACAAGTTCTTGTTGCATGTACTTATTCAATGTTTAGGAAAAAATCATGCAGGTTATGATATGGCCGGAAACGATATCATCAGTTTGATGGTAGCGCTTGTTTTGAATAAGCCTTTCAACATCTCAAAGTTCTTATTCGCAAACATGAAAGACAACCTACGAAGAACTAGATCTCGGACGTCCGGCAAGAAATTCTGGATGTATCCGAGATTCATGCAAATGATCATGAATGCTCAACACCTCGATCTTCCCAAAGCAGACAACGACCTTCTCAAGATTGAAACTATGTTGGAACATTCCTTTAATTTATTCAAAGGTCACTCTGCTAAGAAATACACAGAATCGGACCCTCCTAGGAAGATGTTTGGTGCACTCCTAAACAGAAACTACGTGGCTCCTGCTAGTGACAAATGGATTCACGATGACAGCCAGTCAGATGATGAAGAACCCAAGTTAGAAAAGATGAAGAAAGACAAGTTCAAGCGCAAGCGTGATTCATCTGATTCGTCTGGTAGTGATGATGATGAAGAAGGTGGTGATGGTGATGGTGGTGATGCTGGAGCGACAGCAGCTAGTGCACCTGGCGCTAGTAGTGCTGGTGGGGATGAACAAGCAGATTCTGATTATGTTTCGTCGGATACTGAGACCGAACATTTGCAGAAAAAGAAAACGGTTGTCCTTCGCAAGAAGAAAGCTAGAAAGAACATTGGTACTTCCTCGTCTGCTCAGCAATCTGTTCCTTCTGAGCCTATACAGGAAGCTGCAATGGATCCAAACTTTGGATTCACAGCTGAAGAAGCTTCTACAATGGCGCCGTCTCCTTCGAGGTCTACAGAACCACTAACTACAGCTACTCAACCACCTCCTGTGGTTACATCGGCTCCTGAAACCCCAACAGTAACTCATCAAGTTGCTCCACAAAGATCAATGGCTTCTGCAATCAAAGCGACTACATCTCAGCCTAGTTCTGAACGTCAAAGGATATTCTCGGAAATGTCTCAAGATGAAAAGAACAACTTCTTATTTTCTCAACTTGAAGCTGCTGCAGATCGTATACAAAGGCAAACCGATTTCATCAGGATCACCAAGAATGATCAACTCAGTCAACTGGTGGAAATAAATACATTGAAGTCCACTGTTGAACAACAACAAACTGTTATAGGACGCCAACAAGCCGAGATCGATCAACTTAAAGCTGAAAATGAAAGACTAAAAGCGGCCGATAATGCTCGTGGGTTAGAGATGAATCATTTCAGACAAATCAGTGGTGTTCTTCAACAATCTGCTGAAACGCTCAAGGCAAAGTATAGTGAAATCAAGGCGTGGTACGACAGTCGAAATAAAACTATTGCTGATGGAGTTAGGATTATGAATAATAATCTCAAAATCATCAGAAAACGTGTTGTTGTTTTGTGGGAAGAACGATGCAAGCAACAGGAAGTGTTGAAGAAGCATGATCATGATTCTGAAGATCAAGGGAATCCAGATCCCTCAGCTGCAGCTCAACAACCTCCAGCCTCTACATCTACACAGATCGTAGTTTACCAGCCTTCACAAGTCAAATCTTCTCAAGGAACATCGAGTAGTGCACAAGCTGAAATGCAAATGTTTGAAAGCATTTCCTACGTGGAAAGTGACATGGCTGGTACTTCTAATGTTATTAGCTCTTCTGATATTGCCTTACAGGTTGTACATCCAGTATCTAGAGAACTTTTAGAAGAAGGGGAGTCGGTGGAAGATTTATCATATGAACAGAAACTAGCTTTGGAAGAAATGAACACAGTTGATGATGCTGTGATTGATCAAATGCCAATTGAACCAGAAACAGCTGACACCGAGAATCTGGATGAAATAGTTTTTGAAGGCGAATCGAGTAAATCAACTTACGTTCGTGCTGACAGAACGAAGTTTGATCCGTTCGATGAAGAATGGCTGAAAAAGAATCTTGAATACATCAACGAGCAATTTAATAAACGTGATTCTTCAGACGATCCGACAGACGCATTCCAAGAATGGAGAAAAAGCTTTTTGTCGAAGATCGAGAAACCAGCTCCTCCGGAAGCGCAAGTTGATTACATGCAGTACATAAAAGAAAAGCCGCATGGAAAAATACTCAGCTGGATGTTTGTGAAGGATATTCACTGTGTGGCCATCAAGCGCGAACATGGCATACAGTATTTCAATTCGTTCCTGAGTATCACATCTCTGCCATTCTATGATGTTGCTGCCTTAACGAAGTTGAAACTGATCAATCACTCAAACGATGCTGGAGCAACTTTGTTCGAAAAGAGATTGAAGTTCAATCGTCGAAACGGGTGGAAAGATGAACTATACAAACCGCAGTTTCCAATCTATCAGCAGATCAAGTATACGTTAGATCCAGAGACCAACACGGGTCGATACAAGCTAATCTATCAGCCGCCGAAAGTCATGGATAAAATTCCGCTGATGCCGATGAAACAAAATTTCTTGGAGAATATGAGGTTATGGTGTTACGACTCGGATACGCATGAAGCGGTGATTGTATTTAAAGATCAGGAAAACTTCCGCATGCTAGATTTGATGTGGATTGTCAACATGTCTGCGACCGACATCAACAAACTGTTTCGGCATGATATCTTCTATGAAGACGAGTACGCTCAACAAGCTTTACTGTTCCAACGCGTCGCTTGTTTCTGCTTTTATCGTGGTATTCATGCCGGGAGCACCTGGTCCACAAAACACTGAAGATTGAAGACTCAAAGAGCGAAGACCAAGCAACAGACAAGGGGGAGTTTGTTAGTGCAGTTTTGTGTCTGTAACTTGTCTTGTTTCATTGTATGTTAAGCAGTCTTTTGTTATCGAGTCTGTACGTTCCGTCATGTCTACCTAGTCGGATATCCTCCTATCCTACTTGGTATGACGTCTTGTCTTTGTATTTGTATCTTAACCTAATGCTAGTGTGCATTATGTTTAGATGTTGTGTAATCATGCTTAACTGTCCATGCCTTAGTAGTTTCTGTCCATGATTGCTCATGACGAAATCCAATTTCGTCATATATGCTCATGACGAAATCCCCTTTGGTTTTCGTCGATATGTGTGTGGCGAAATCACTGATTTCGTCGCACATGTTTTCGTCCAAAGGGTTTTCGTCCAAGGGTCAGTATATATACTTGGTATGTTTCACAGTTTAGAAAATGAGAGCATAGAGAGAAACTGAGAGTTGATCGTCAAGCATTGTGTGTATGTGTTTGCAGTTTGTTCTCATCCTGTTAATCTAAGTGAATCTTTGATTATCTGTTCGTGTTATCCGCTTTACATTTGTTTGGTTTGCACCTTTACGGGGATTTCGCACCCGTGATAGTGTTTGTGATAAACAAGGATATGTTACGTATTGGATCCTCCGAGAAAAACGGACCTACATATTATGGTCTTTTCCTAAACTTTTTATTTAATATATTTTATTTTAAATCAAACAAAAAGTTATAACTATATAACTTTACTATCTCTTTCTCCCTACACAATCAAAGAACTTTATCTTTCTCGTCACTGTTCTCCTTATACTGGCCTCCTGTTAGGCTTCGGCGTCCCCCGCTATAAAATTCATCCTAAATCACATAACTGCTCCGACGACTCATGCTCTCAATCGGATCTCAGTTCGCCGCCGCCGGTGGACTTTCCGATCACCTCCACTCCTGATTTCGGTGCATCCAGTCCTTCCATTCTCTATCCTCCTCCGCCGCTGCCGTCATTTGGTTCAAGTTCGAATTTAGCTCCACCGGCTCCGGTTCCGTCACTAGCACCACCGCCTTCGGAATTGAGTAGTGGTAATCAAACTCCGCCTCCGCCGGTGTTTGTAGCTACTCCGCCTCCACCGGTGGTTGCTGTAGCTCCGCCTCCGGAACTGAGTAATGGATGAATTTGACCTTGAATTTCTGGTCAATGGAAAGTGTTTTAGAGGATCTGATTGGTCAAAATCTTCATGAAGTTAGTTATAATCCGATAATTCATAGGTAGGTAACTCTAGAAGTAAAAGGAGAAGTGCAGTTAAAACTATGTAAGTGATTGAATTTTGTGCTGCCATACTGCCAAAGTTGAATTTTGCTAGCTTTCATTTTTATTACGATGATTATACAAGCTAGCTACATATGAGTGTTGCTTTTACTGTGTATACATGGCTGACTAACTGATTTATGTTCAGCTGTGACCACTTACGAACTGGTATGACCTGTTATGATGCTAGGAGATGAACAAGCTTGTTAGATCTGGGTTTTCTAGTCGAAGCTGGGAGATGAACAAGAAGAATTTATATGATGGCCATATGTATATTATTTAATTTATTAATAAAAAAAGATTGGGTTGAAAAGACCATAATACCCTCACATGCAAAGCATGTGAGGTAAGTTAACTGAGTTTTTGGACGAGGTTAGTGGTAAAGGTTGAACCTGTCTCAAAACATGAACATAAATGTTGGTTTTTGCCGATTTCATAGTAAAAAGTACGAAATGCAGTTTTTGTATAACATAAAGGTTGATTTCTGCAATTTATCTTAAAATAATATAACAAAAAGAAAAAGAAAATCAAAAAAAAATAATACTAATTGGTGGGAATCAATGGGCCCACATGCCTTCTTCTTTGGTGCCCGGGCTGGCTAAGGCCATGGGGTATGGGGCTTGGGTTGGGGCGTGGGTTGGGGGAAAACGCCCAAGCCACCACCCCGGGGGCTTGGGTTTGGGAGTGACCCTTGGGGCTTGGCTTTCAAGCCGGGCGTGGGGCGGGGGAGCAAGCTGACATGGCGGGCTCTCAATGACTATGTGTCAACTCATGCCCCCAACCCAACCCATGGGCGTGGTTTTTTTGTCCCATCCCACGTGTCAACCAATGCCCAACCCAAGCCCCAACATATCTCACGATCTAACCTCCCATAGCGTCCCCGCAGCGCAGCGGTGTTTTGGGCGTTATGGAACTGAGTTGGCAGGGGAGGGGGATGAAGAACCCGCAGGTCCTTCAACATTTGCGATTGCCACATTCATCATATGTTCTCCTTTTCTTTCATCCTTCTCAAAATGACAAACCCTAACACTCTGACTGACTATGCTTCTCTTCATCTTCTTCACCTGAAGAAGAGTTCTAGGGATAAGCATAGGAGTCTGTGAGTGAGTCGGATGATTATTTTGAACAAGAAGAAGACAAGAAGAATTCGAGTTCCAGGCCAGGGCTTGAAGAAAGAAATCTCTATCTGTCGGTGAGAGTGAGTCGACCTCATGATTCTTTCTAAATAAGATGTTACCAGACGATAGAAAGAGTATCGGAAGAAGAAACAGAAGAAGTAGCTTCAGATAGGTATGTTTTAGCTGAAGACTCTGTGAATTTGATTAAAAAAATTGGATACTGTTAGTCTAAGGGTGAGCAATTAACAGACTTAAGTGAATTGAACAGTTAACAGATGGTTGCTTAAGCCTAAACTGGTTAAGAGGGTTCGGTTTCGGTCCAACCGATCTCGTCTGGTCCGGTCTGGTCCGGTCCAATCATATACATTGAAACATAGTTTCCGAAAAGACAATTACCTGTGATGAGGAGGTGTAGCATGTTATAGATTAAAAATGTTGTTTTTTCGTTTTATAAAAAGTTTAGTCAATGCATGTTTTTGGTCGAAATCGATAAAAATGTTGGTTTCATTTTAACAATGGGCATCTTATCGATGTGGAATTCTTGATATGGAACTTGACGACGACACGATCAAAGAGTTAAAACCAACAGCAAGAAGACCGTGTTAATGATAAAGATGTGTATTAGCAAGGGGCTAGACCACCACCAAAACATACAATTATAGCTTACTGATTACATCAAGTTTACGCCACAAGACGACTCAGGTATTATATCTTTCTCTGATGAGGAAGTTAATCAAACCTCATAAATTTAATACGCTCAATGGATAGTATTAGATGACACAAAGCGAACTATTCATGTGTACATGAGTTAAAATCTCCATCTGTAGTTTTTTTATTTCTTAGTTAGTAATTTTTACTGTTTTTTTTTTCATAGTGATACTGAATAAGTGGTGAATGAAGGCGAGAAACCTGTGGTTTCTAACACGCCCTTGGCCGAAGAAGAGTCAAATGGATGAGAAAAAAGAGAATGTTGCAAATGAATATGAGGAGAAGGAGCCTGAGGATAAGGTATCAGTTGTGATTACAAACAATCTACTACTAACATTGATGATCTAATTCTTTTGGCTAACAAGATGTAGTAAATGAAAAAAAAAATATATATTTGTTTATTGTTTTTGACCGTTCAACGGTCCATTCGACCTCCTACTTTCATATTTGTATTTTTTAAACATGCCAACAACAACCTGTGGAGGGGCCACGCCATGTCGCCACCCCATTCACGCCGTAGCCAACCCAACCAGAAGGTAGTGTTTAACACCGTGATTCCCAATCCACTTCGAGCCATGCCATGGATTTGACACCCACAACTTTGAAGGCTATGTGTATATATATAGTGAAAGTGTAAAATACAATGTTACTTAGCGTGCGATGGTACGATATGAAATTACGCACGTTATAAAACTCAAAACCCTAATCACGCATGTTGAAAAATCATAACCATGTGTGATTATGTTTTTTTTCAACATGCGTGATTTATGGTTTTTGTTCATCCGTGAATAGGGTTTTCAGTTTTATAATATGCGTAATTTCATATCGTACCATCGCACGTTAAAGAATATTGTACGTTAACCTTACCCTATATATATATTATATAGATATGCAATTTGGACAACCACTCCCTAGACTATTCCTACAAATGCTGGTATGGGTTCATATCTGTAAGCTTATAAAATTATCTACGTATATCCACATGTTTATCATTTCTTTTCCTCGGCTGTTGCAGTGAATTCCAAGCTCCAATACGCGTTTGTTGAAGTGCCAACCATTTCACCTGATGTTGCTACAGCTTCTGAAGACAAAACTAGGAGATTTGGTAATGTTTTAAAAGAAGATACACAATTCTTCATTGTTGCAAGGATCTTGTGTAACACCTGAAGTAAAATGGAATGTGAAGCTAATTGTTGTTAGAAAAAAAGTTTGGGGTTCAGATCTTGAAAATTGCAGGTAACTAAATTACTTTGCTAACTAAATCAAAATTTTCATTCTCATTTGTTTTTACTTATGGGTCAATATGGGTTACACTTAAAACCTGACGGGTCAAACAACTTTTTTTTGTCAAAAGGGAAATATGTCGAATGGTTAAATTTTGGCGTAACGGGACAAATACCTTTTTTTTATTTTTTCAAAAAGGGAAACATATCAAATACGTTAAATGCCGTTCATTTTTTTAGCCAAACGGGTTAAATAACTTTTATAACTAAAAGGGAAATATGTCAAATGATTGATTTTTGGTTACGGGTCAATTTCGGTTATAGTTTTTGCACACACTACATAACCTCTCTTCGTTTCACCATCACCCTCCATACACCACCATAAAGGTTACTGATTGATGAAACACCACTGGCAGGATCCACCACCGTCGGCACCTCATTGTCATCGTCTAAGAACGTTTACACGATTGAGATGAAGAACAAATGTGGTGTATAAAGAAATCTTTAACGACTTTTTTTTTGTTCATTGTAATTTTATCTTTACATAAGTAATGAAACGTTACTTTCATTTCAAAGTTATATGTAAACACTAATAAATAATATAATTAACTTTGTGTAACCCGTATAACACACGGGTACTTAAACTAGTCATAGAAGACGTGACAAAAAACTGAAAAATTGGAAATCACACACATCTCTACCTTGACTTTTAGCATTAGATGCTCAGTTTGTTGAGTCGATGAAGCAAAACTTGAATCTTGATTTAGAACTCTATGCGTAATTGATAGTTATCTTCTCGAATTTAATATATGATTCTTAAATGCAGCTATCGGTGCACCGGTCATTCAAGTAATTACTATTTATTTCATGACTACGGAAGCAGAGTCATATATTGTCTTATTTAAGCATATGATAATATTTGGGAAGATTTTCAAAGAAAATTGTTCCCAATTCTCACTTGTAACCTAGAAATTGCAGAACCGATTCTGCTCTCAATTGAAATGTGAGCTTCAAATCAAGTAGAAACTATACATCAGTTGGTGATTCGTAGTCTCTAGTCTACTACTAATCAAATTTCAACAATTATGTCTCCATGGTGGAGTAAATCTTCATCAAAAGAAGCAAAAAAGAAATCGAATGGGGGCGGCATTATTGGTTTTATTCGAAGAAAGCTAAAAAGTCCGTCTGAATCTAAACGAACCTCGTTACACTTTCGAGACGAGGTTCGGGCTTCTACTCCGTCAAATCCAGTGGCACAATCTCAAAATTTTGCTGAAAGATGGCCTCACGCCCACCCACTACCTCTTCCTGAAAACTTGTCTGATATGGGCCGGGTTGAGGAGGGAAATCGGGAATCAAGAAACCGAAGAAGTAGCGAAGGCTTGTCACCATTGTTTCATTTCCCGCTTCCTAGATATAATCATGCCCAAAATGGACATGATCAAACAGACGTTGAAGGCTATTTAGCAACAGATTCAGTTTTTACTGATAGTGACAGTGACAATGATAGTTTTGATCCCGCTAATTTCCGGTTTTTAAGCCCTCAAGCATCCAATTATGAAACTGGGGATAAAAATTCTACAAATGGTCCTTCTAGGTGTGTTTCATACTTGTTTATTAATCACTTATAGATTTATTCTTTTTATGTATATAAAGTAGGATCATCAATCATGATCATTGATTTCTTGCATCTTTATCGATATTACATTTGCCCCTTTTCTGCTGTATTTCTTTAATTGGAAAATTGAGATGAATATATATGTTAAATCGGCTATAGTTACGTTTACAGTTTACCCTTCGCTATTAACACAAATTTTCTTTATCTTTAGGCATCTTACTTATGCAACTCAAAAGAAAAGGGAGAAACTGAGGGCAGTTAAAGCGTGTGTGAGCAGCCAAACGGTGCAAAAATCACCAAAGTGGCATCCTTTAAGTCGCCACATGGCAAATCTACAGATACCTCAACCTGATAGTTCCATGTCCAGTCCTTCTAAAAGTCCAATGAGGGTATTTGAGCCTGAACCGGCCCTGACTGGTTTCTGGGCCAGGAGGCCTTATGCTGACACTGGTTTTCCTGGGCCGGGCCCATGTTCTAGTCCAGAGTCAGGTCAGAGCTCAAGTTATAATTTGGTTGGTGGAGAAACGGCGGCTCAACTGTTTTGGCAGCGCAATAGATATACCCCTGAACACACACCCATACCTAGTCCTAGAATGACTAGCCCTGGTCCTAGCTCAAGAATACAAAGTGGGCCTGTCAGCCCGTTGCATCCATGGGCTGGTGGGTCAAACATGGATTCATCTGCAAACTGGCCCGGTGATGCAGTCAATGCAAAACAACAAACCCACCGACTACCCCTTCCTCCACTAGCAATGTCCAACACTGGTCCTTCTACACCCTGGTATACAACCAGAACCACACCAGTGATTCCAAAAAGTCCGGGTCGAGCTGATATTTTGGCTAGCCATGGTTCAGGCTGGAAAAAGGGTCGGTTGCTTGGTAGAGGCACATTTGGTCATGTTTATCTCGGTTTCAACAGGTTGACTATTTTCAATCACTCTTTGACTTATTTGATTCTTGAATGTTTGATTTATTTGATTCATGAACTCTAGTGAAAGGGGGGAAATGTGTGCAATGAAGGAGGTGACTTTATTTTCGGATGATTCAAGGTCGAAAGAAAGTGCCCAACAGTTGCGGCAAGTAAGTTTTTTTCAGTGCACCCTTTAATTATATGTCACCTTTCTTTCTTTTCTTTTTTGGTAATACATACAATGTATATGTTCTTAAATCTGACAGGAAATTGCACTTTTAAGCCGTTTGCGACATCCAAACATTGTTCAATACTATGGATCTGAGACTGTAAGAAAAACAATTTATCAAATTCGACGCACCCCTGTTATTTATTTATTTATAATTTCTAGTTAATTTTATATGATAATTGTTTTTGGCAAAATTATCAGATGGATGACAAAATTTGTGTATACTTGGAATATGTTGCTGGTGGTTCGATTTTTAAACTTCTTCAGGAATATGGCGAGTTTGGAGAAGTGGCAATCAAAAGTTTTACTCGTCAGATCTTGTCTGGACTGGTGTATTTGCATTCAACAAATACGGTCCACAGGTAAGTTTATTTTGTTCACATCTTATGGTTATTATAGTTCTCACAGTATGTCAATCACATATTGTGTGATGTGTATTAGGGACATAAAGGGAGCAAATATACTCGTTGATCCTAAGGGACGTGTAAAATTAGCCGATTTTGGGGTGGCAAAACACGTAAGACACACATTACTTGCTTATTACAAAATACAAATTTGAATTTGCCAACCGACTTTTGGTTTCCCGACTTGATTTCATTTTGCAGATTTCAGGACCGTCATGCTCATTATCGTTCAAAGGAAGTGCGCACTGGATGGCACCCGAGGTTTATTTACCTGCCAAATTTAATTAGTTATTTCTTTTCATAATCAAATTATTCTGTGATTAGAACTGCCAAATTAAATGAACTGTTATAGATTATTAACAATGATTCAAGCGGTGGCAATCTTGTGGGGGATATATGGAGCCTTGGGTGTACAATAGTAGAAATGGCTACAACTAAACCTCCTTGGAGTGAGTACGAAGGGGTTAGTAAATAAGAATTTAAAAAACCGGAAAATACGTTTTTTATGTAGATATATATTCTTGGTTCACCTAAGCTCACTATTTTATTTTCTTGCTTTATGGTTAAAGGTTGCTGCTTTATTTAAGGTTGGAAACACAGAAGTAACTCCGGAAATCCCCGATCATCTTTCCGGTGATGCTAAAGATTTTATCTTTCAATGCTTCCAGTGGGCCCCGTCACGCCGCCCTAGCGCTGCCCAGCTTCTTGACCACCCCTTTGTAAAAGATATTGCTTCATCTGAAACATTGATGCCTGACCCTGGCCCAAATACAAATGCAATGAGATCTCTTGTATGATATTTTACTTAATTTTTTTCCTGGAAATTATTCAGTGTGATGATATTTTATATTTTATGATGGTTGTAGGGCATTGGACATGCTTCTGAAGGCGTTCCGGTTCCTCATTCTAGAAGTCAAAAGATGAACAGAAGGCTAACCACATCTCCAACATCGAGCCCAAGAGCCATCTTACCAACACCTCTAACCGGAGCTGCTGCTGGTGGGGCCGTTCCGTTTTATCATCAGGCGGAGAAGCCATACAGTCCTGATTTTCTGGGTTTGATTTCAACTTCTAGGTCTCCGACCAGATCCTTCGCCCCTGCTAGTAATGCACTCCATGTTCTAAATCCCGAGCGTGATATGTTTCGAGCAATGCCTCAAGGATCTCCCTTTCAAGAGATAATTCCCCCAGACAATGATTTTGTAGGGAACCAAAAGAAGCTTATGGCAGGGAAGTCGGTGTTGACTTGAGTCGCTCACCGTTTCAGCTGACTAAAAGAAGATTTTATGAATAGTATCTATATATATGTAGTTTTGTTTTTATGTTCACAAGTGCGTTTTGAAGATAATATATGGAAGGAGGGACAGGTGCGGCTCGGTTATGCGGATGGATATAGCTTATCAATAGTGGTTGATGTTGGCCGTGTTAAGAAGTGTACACACCTCCTACTTATTATGCAGCAGCAGGGAGTTAGTATGTTTGTTTTTGTTTATGGTTAGACCGCAGAACAGGAAGATGGTTAGAATCTAGATTTTGTCGAAAAAAGTTGGTTTGACAGTTGTTCAAAGATGTAGCGCATGGTTTCGCATAAAAGTGTTCATTCCTGGTTTAAACTAGAATAGGGAATGAAAACAGTTATGTAACCATGCTTTGTGCACTACAAAAGCTTTGTCAGTGATGATGATAACTTAAATAAGTGTTCAAGTCTTATTTACAATATTACATGTCACGTTACAAATCTTTTAAAGATAATAAGATTGCACCTTGCTATTGCAAGTCTCATGCATGAAACCATATAAGCAAATCTTACAATATTTCACTGTATCCAGTCCAGTTATAGAGCCACCATGCTCAGGCTAAAATCCCAGAGTTTCTTAGCCAAATCAGAATCTTTAGCAAGGGAACTTGGCTTTGCTATGTTACTGTCTGAAAAATACTCGCCGCTGACCCCTTTGACCTGTGGGTGTAACGCCACGTAACATGTAGTTGCAGCTCCCTGAAAATCGGAAGGGTCCAAAGTGTCAATTTCATGGAAAGTTAGGTTTAGAAACGCAAATTCAGTGGGGTCTAACACAAACCTGTGGGATAGTTTTCAGGAAGTATTTACCAACCCAGTTCATTACACCTGATTCAAGAACAATATGTAACAAAGAGGTTTAAACAGTAGAGGTTAAGTTAAAAGGTTCCAATTCTTACCCTCGAGAAAGCTGTGATGACGTAAAAGACTGGTTGCAATGGCACCAGGATGCAGCGAGTTTGCTGTTAACTCCACTCTTTCTTCCTGGTTATTACAAGAGAGTCAATTATAATGTGTTGATAAATAGCACAACCAATGTTTTAAAAACCGGTTTTTAAATCAAACCGGATTAGGCTAAAAAATGGTTCAACCGGTTGAACCAGGTTGTACCGAGAGGTTCAACCGGGTTGACTAGCTAACTCTATAATTTTAATAATTATAACATTAACTCAAAAGTTAATCAAAAAATGCATGATTAGATATTAAAAGTGACCCAAAAGTAAATCCATAATAAAAAAAAATCCAAAAGATAATCGAAAATCATTCAATTTTCCAACAAGATCTTTTAAATGAAAGTGTACGATATGTTTAAGTCATTTGAGTGTTGAATACATCAACTATTTTCGTTTCATACAATAGTAAATAAGAACTTTTAGTTACGAATAATCATAATATATAAAAATTACGTAAGATAAGTAACATATATAATATAAATAAGTAACAACCCAAACTAAAATAACCCTGGGCCGGTACCGGTATTACGTTTCAAACCGGTATACCGGATTTTACCGCCGGTACAAACCTTATGCCGTTTCACTTATTTACCGGGGTGTTTCGTACCGGATTTACATCTGGAAACGGTAATACCGGTATAACCGGCCGGTATTTACCGGTTTTTAAAACATTGAGCACAACTAATTTTTTTACCTTAAATTGTCTTGTTAGCTCATTGGCATGCAATATGTTTGCCAACTTTGACTGCCCGTAGGCGTATAAGGGGCTGTAACTGAACCATAGAAAAAACCATAAACGTTCACATACACACACCAAATGTCGCATACAAATATGTGCAATGAATTTGGGTCGTATACCTTGATTCATCGTTTATTTTATCAAAGTAAATTCCTTTGTTTGCCATATGATGACCCATCGATGACACATTTACTATTCGTCCTTCTTTTTTGTGCTCGCGTGAAGTATTCTTCATGGTCTCAAGTAACAGATTCGTCAAAAGAAAATGACCTGAAAGAAGACCACACTTCAAATAATTAGATAATCAAAAGCATGATCTGTTTATTGTTTCAAACACTGATAGGCACATACCTAAATGATTTGTTGCAAACTGTAATTCAATCTTATCTTTTGAAAGCGTGAACGGAGGAGCCATGACCCCTGCATTGTTACTTTCGACAGTAAAAATATAAGATCTTTTTAACTGTCAACGTATAATAATAAAGATCAATAAACATAAAAATTTGTCCAAATATGAAAAGCGAAACAAGGTGAATTCAAAGTGTTGCTTACATGAGAATGTTTAAAGGCAGACCCGAGGAACAATAATCGGCTGCAAACGTTCTCACGGATGCAAGAGAGCTTAGATCTAACTCCATTACATCAACCTTAGCATTAGGTATTTCTGTAATTATATTTTCTTTAACCTTTTTACCGGTTTCTGTATTTCTTACTGCCATAACCACATGCACACCGCGTAAAGCAAGGACTCGTGTTGTTTCCAGGCCAATACCACTTGAAGCTCCTAAATGTACACATCAATAGCCAAATATCGTATATAAACATATTAAAAGTTAGTGAACTACACGTTGACTTTTGGTGGTCAAAGGGTTGATTATTTACTTTAAAATAGCTATGGATCCAAAAACAAGAAAAAAATGCCCACATCAAGCTTGTAAAATAAGAATAATTTCGGTTAATTCTCCAATGATTTTATTTATTTATTAAAAAAAATCAAGATGAAGAAGATTTAGCAATCAAGGTAAACCAAGATGGCCGTAGTTTTTAAAAGACTTAGTTTTGCTATTCAAAAAGGGGTAGCGGCGCAACTTGTTCCCCGTTTACCAACTATCTCGATGTAAATTCTTAAAGTTTGAATATTAACAATATGATCTTCCACTAATCCCAAATCAGAAATCAAAAGTCAAACAGTTGTGAAGAAAAAGAAAAAAAAAAGAATCCTGATGAGTTGAAGATGCAAGATTTTACCAGTAACAAGGGCTGTGAGACCGGTTCCGTCGATTCCTTGAGTAACATCTTCAGCTGTTGAAGAAGCTCCAAATCCTGACTCCCCTTTCTTTCCAAATATCCACATCGTTCGACCAAACCGATGCAGTGGCTTGCTTCAACTTGATTGATGATATCAACGTTTATTTTTATTCCAGTAAACTTCAACTTAACTACTGACTTGCATAACGGCTAACTATTAGAATTCATAATCATTTTCATTGTATTAACCAACTTTATGAATAATTGTTACACCATTCATGTCTTATTCATCCCTTGCAATCAAGAAAACTTTTTAGTAACCAATAAGATGTACCCACTACCCAATGTGCCAATAAGATTTTTTTTTTAATTTCTTTTTTAATATATATTTTTTTTAATAATGTTTTATTTATCAACTTAATTTAACTTTTATTGTTAACTTAAAAAAAAAAAAAAACTAAATGCATAATTTCATTTTTTTTTTCAACATTTAGATATAATTTTATCTATATTCAAAGTAAATTTTTTTTTTTTCTCGTAAACGACTTTTTGCATGTGTCTACTGTTAGTTTAAAAAAATGCATGGTTACATTTAACTTTTTCTTTTTCTTTTACGGTGGAGGTATTCATACATCCCCCAGAAGTATCTACACATCCCTTAACCCTATACGCCCCTCATTGCCTAATACGCCTCAAACTGACTCCACCCATACGTCCCTCATAGCTCTATACGTTTGAAAATGGTCCCTACCATCTAATTAATGCCAATCATTGGGTGTCAGCCAATGATTAGGATGTAAGGAACTTTATTTTGATAGGGTTTTTGTATGAGAAAGTTGTGAAATATTTATATAAGAAAATTAATATTTTTTTATAAAATGTTGTTATAAAAAATTGTAATAGTATTATAAAACTTCATATTTTTATGAAATGAATTGTGTATATTTTTAATAAAAAAAATGTGCATATGTTTTTTTATTAAGTATTATTATTAAAAACTTCACATTTTTATGAAATAAATTGTGCATATTATAAAATGTCAAATT
This sequence comes from Helianthus tuberosus, assembly GCA_030545235.1. Classification (NCBI taxonomy): domain Eukaryota; kingdom Viridiplantae; phylum Streptophyta; class Magnoliopsida; order Asterales; family Asteraceae; genus Helianthus; species Helianthus tuberosus. Next base: position 181,368,633 of record CM060420.1, read on the forward strand.
TTTATAAGTATTATTAAATGTCAATTTTTTTTTATAAAACGAATTGTATATATTATAACAAAGTTTTTTATTTATGAATTATTATTATGTCTTTAATTGTCAAATATTTTAAATGCCAAATTTTTATTAAACGAGTTTTATTTAATATTACTAAATGAGTATTGTTACGTCTTTAATTGTCAAACTTTTAAATGTCAAATTTTATTAAATGGGTATATTATAACGTTTTATTAAATGTCAACTTTTTTATTTATCAATTATTATTATGTGTTTAATTGTTTCCATAACGCAATGTGTATGTTATAAAATGTCAAATTTTTATGTCTTTAATTGTTTTTCACTTGTCGTTTATTAACCATAACGCAATAAGAAACGTAATTCAAAATGTAACTAAACATCATTTTATATTAATACACAAAACATGTAACTTTGATACAAAATGTAACGACTAAACCCTAAATCGCTAATTGTTACATATTCTTGAATTCCTACACAGGAAAACGATGGGTGCAGCATACACAATTTCGAGACAGGCCGGCTGTCTTGAAATTGTGTACCGAACCCTACCTTCCAACGGGATTTCTGCTTCACATCTACCGCATTTCAATGGCACAAGGGATCAGGAGGTTGGAGCAGTGGAGTCGGCATTTCGCTTATTAACCACCGTCCAATCTTCCGTGTCCCCTCGGGATGGTGAGCACAGTGGCATTCCCGTTGGTGGAAGGCTCATGAGAACACTAATGAACTCCTCTCTTGGAAGGACATGTCACGGGGCGGATCGCGTTGGCTAACGTCACTGGGAGCTGACGAGGCAACAGGCTACTCCGATAACACGTAATCCTAGATCGGTGTTCTAGTGCATGAATCTGAAATACGAACGTAGTTTCTCCATAAGGATTACGCTACCACCACCGTCAAAACACCGACTTTCGATATCCTGTTAATAAAAAACACAATTTAGCATTAGTCTCGGCATTCGAAAATATATTGTAAAAATAAAAAAAATAAAAATCCAATTCAAGCACCACCACAACCACCACCCACCACGACACCACCATAGCCCACCACCACCCTTAACCACCTCATCTACCTCCATAGCCGACCCACCACCACCACCACCACAACCTCCACAGCCGAACCACCACTACCACCACCACAGCCGACCCACCACCACCACCACAACCTCCACAACCGACCCACCACCACCACCACCACCACAGCCGACCCACCACCACCACCACTACCACCACCACTACCACAGCCGACCCATGACCACCACCCCAACCAACCCACCACCACCCCAACCACCGTAGCCGGCCCACCACCACCACATCCGACCCACTACCACCACCACCACAGCCACAACCCCAACACCACCACAAACGGCCAAAATAAAACCACAAAAAAAAACAAACCTTGAATATTCCGACCGTATAGAGCGATATGAGAGCGAAAACTATACGAGAGACCACCTGCCGGATTGTCATCGTGTGGTCCAGAACTCAGTCCAAAAAAAACCTTTACATATGTACTTGTAACCAGCTTTGTTCGTTTTAACTATAAAAGGAAACTGAAGTTCAATGAGACGCGTATGGAAGTGAAGTGTAATAAATGTTTCTGTCAACTTTTCAGAAAAAGTAGACGTATACGGGGCCCATCGGGCTATACGAAGCGTATTCCCTGAAAAGTTGTCAGTTTCCGTACCCCCATACGCGCGTATGGCCCTATGAGCAGCTTATCGAGTTGTTTTTTTTTAAAAGCTTGTATACGTATCAGAAGTTGCAAATGAAATATACACCATCTTCACAATCACAAATTCACAATGGTTGTTTGCAAATGTGGTAGGACGGCTGCACTAAGAACGTCTTGGACTGAAGCTAATCCCGGACGTCAATTTTACACTTGCCACAATATGGTATGTTTTTAATCCCATACTCATACCCGGTTATTAAAATATAAATTAAAAAAATCGGGTATATAGTCGGGTATTTTTGTCATCCTTACTTTGAAACACTAATTCCTCTTCCGTGTCAGCGTTCTAAGTGCAACTTCTTTGTGTGGCATGATCCTCCCATGTGTCATCGGGCATGTGTGGTCATCAAAGAACTGATGGATACGGAGGCTGTGCTTGAAAACGAAGTCAAGTATTTGAGAGAGGAGGTTCGAATGTATAAATTGCAAGCCGTGGAATTTGAAGATAATCATTCAAAGGTTGTTCGTAGGAGGGAAAGTTGTTTGATAATCAGTTGGATTTTTTTTTTGTGTTGTTTGTCTTGTTATTTTTCATTGTTAGTATGTAAGTTTATGCAAGACATGTAATCGAATATTAGTTATAAATGTTGTTTTTTAATATTATTATAAATATTAAGTTTTTAAAAAATGTTGTTTTTTATAATAATTCGACTAAGCATAAATAACTAAGCATAAATAACAAAACGAACAAACACTCATCAAGTTACAAATGTTTAAACATACCAAAATGAAATAAATACTTGTCCATAGATGCCCAACACAACCAAAATAAACAAAAATAAATAAATATTTGTTCATACATGCCTACAAATGTTTAACAAATAAAGTTCATCCAACAAATAGAAATACTAATCCTCCATGTCCTCACCGGTGTCGTCAGAATCATCCCCACCACCTGTCATATGGATCTGCGTAGCGAACGTGCCTGCCTCCATGTCGGTACCCGGATACACTCATGGATGTTGTCACACCCCGATATTTCCACGTTTGACCGGTGGGCCCGGTGGGGAGTATCGTGACGTAGTTGATATTATCATAGTCAAACAACACAATATATAAATGCACAGCGGAAGAAAAAGATAAATATATTACAATCCGAATATAAAGTAATATCAAAGTATTACAACGGAAAGTAAAGGATCCACAGGCGGATCAAATAAAAGAAAAACTATTCAACAGACTTCAGGCATCTAGAACTTTCAAGATTCCTTATTAACGCCCTGAGCTTCCAGCCAATTACGTTCAGTACCTGTCACTTAACCTTTTTGGAAAATACGTCAGTTTACACTGGTAAATACAATTAACTGACTCATTTTGGAAAATAGTTTGAAAATTGATTTGAATGCACGAGGCACAAAATATCTTTTATAACTTGGGACAATCTTATTAATAAAAATCTTGTATCCGATTTACATGGTTGTCCAACATTTAGGGCCGGTGATTATACAATACAAGCCGGTCAAGATTAATCGACACACCTTAAATATAACTCACAAGAAGACATCCTTACGAGTGAGTATATCTTTTACATACGCAACAGGAGGTGTTATGCGTACACCTTGTGCTTAAGTTATGGCCATTCACTTTTTAAATGAGCCAAGGATATCCAGGACACGGTCATTAACCCCCAATGTTATTTGTTATCAATCAATACAGATTAAAACGGGATTATGCAATTTAATCATCTCCGATTAAAAGGTTTCTACACCCGACCAAGCGGTATTTTTTATAATACCGTATCCTAAGCCCGTATAAGGGAAAATAAGTTAAAAGTATTTACCTGAGCTAGCTCCTGTCTTAAATAGCAAGAATTATAATAACTCAGCCGTATTCACTTAAGTAAGCGTAGGTACAATTTACCGGAAGGCTCTAGTCTGGAATGATGGTATAAATAACCAATTAGAATACTAACGGGTCTTTAATTAAGCCTAAACTTAGACCGGTTAGTTTTAAGGAAATATACGGTTCAAACGTATGATTAAGCGAAGACCGGAATAGAATGTGTTTTAGACCCAACAAGTATGAAGACTTGTATAAAATGGGTAAACTAAATACATTCTGGATTTTGAAATGAAAATGATAAGGTTTGACCCGTTTCTGGGTTATACCGGAAATCTGAGTTTTATGATTAGGTTATAAAGTTCAAAATACCTTATTTATTATATAAAATCAGAAGCAATTGGATTGGTGTCAAAATATTATGTAGAACTCATTTTATGAACGAAAAGGGTAAAATCGGTATTTACCGAATCGAGACCACAACCGTAGGTTATGAGCAGGTTAAAAATAATTAAAAATCTTCAAAAATTCCAAAATATTATATTACATCAGTGGGTAAAAGGTTTGGTGTCGAAAATTGGGTTTAGATAGGCTTTATGCTAATTGCGCCGTTTAATTACTAAAAGGCGTTATAATTACGCTAATAAGCATAACTCCTAATCTAGACCTCCAACTGATGTGAAATTTTAGGGACATGTTTATAAATCAGTAATAAAGATTATTGTCCTTTCATATTTCCAAAATTCTCATTTTATGGTCAAAAGGGCATATTGGTCAACATTAGGCAATTAACGGAAACGCGTAAATGAATGGGGCAATCAACGAACCAAGCACAGAGGGTTATACCAACATGTAACCTGGTCCTAAGGAAGCTCTAAGGCATTTCCAAACCATACTAAATCGGGCCAGAACTGAAGTCAAAGCAAAAGTCAAAGTTTTGCGACTTTCGGTTACGAACCGGGTCTAAACAGAAAATTGTCGGATCAAACAAGCTTAGATCAGTTCTTATACTTATTACCAAGTTATACGAGTGATAAAATAGGTTACATGCCTTCTACATTGCTAATTACATGTTAATTTGCAAATTAAGCTTATGTTGACTTTTTCTAAACAACTTTGACCCGACATTTGATCTAGTTAGAGTGGGAATCTGAGGGTGCCCTTTTAAGGGTTTATTGCCCACATAATTACCAACTTATAACTACCTTCAATTCGACTAATCACTGGACCATTAATGATTAATCGCTAAGTCAACCGTTAATTACGACGGTTTGACTTTTAAGCTAATAACTAAGCAAAACATGATTAGGGAAGGTTAAGTAGACTTACCAAGGTCCTATGCACTATTAGGGAAGCTTAGAAGGAGGTCTTGAGTTCCAGGAATGATCAGGAGATGAAGGAATGAATGAGTGATCAAGTCTTGCAACAATGGGGCTATTTATAGTGTTCTTGATCCATTTTGATGATGACAACTAAGTCTAAGAGTGATCCCTGATCATTAACACATGTCCCTAAGCCCTAAAATTAGTAGGGGACGCGCATGGAAGTGAAAAAGGGCAATACATGTCGTTTGAAGGGCTGAACAGACAACATTTCCGAGTTGCTGCATCTGGGCACTGCTTACGGACCGTAAGGGTCCAGCCTTACGGTCCATAAGGACCTGGTCAGCAATCTGAAATTTTCACTTGTTGACAGATTTAGCCCCTGCACTTCCAAATGCCATTTCCGACACATCCAAGGCCCGTTAAACCATTTTTAAGGCTCTACAATGATGCCTAAGTATGGGGAACATGAAACATGCTCAAAAATATGTCGGATGTCGGTTCGTTTGGTCGTACGGTCTCGTTGTTCGGCTAATTACGACGAAACACGGACGGACGCGAAAAACAATCCAAACGACGCGACGAATGGAATTTTATCAAGCCATACACTAAAATAAAATATTTTAGTGCTTACATAAATTTTTTGGTGTCCGGGGATATTCAGATTGTACGATATGCGCGTAAACGCAAACTTGTGCGCTTTTTGACACTTTTAGTCCCTGCATGACTTAAAAGTTTATTTTTGCGCACAAAACACCTCTAAGCCTATATCTAAGCTATGAAAAGGATAATTAGGGTATGTTTATCTCATGGTCATATTCCGGAAGGTCCGATAAGATACGAATCGGTATACTTTAGCAGTTCGACGCTTTAGGTCCTTCTAATGCGCAAACTTGCGTAACTCATCATTTAATAGCATTGAAGCCTCATCTAATTCATATTAGGAATTATTGAAAGTATTATTAAACATCATAATGCTTCGGGCTCGATAAAAGGTCATTCAGAGGTATAATTAAACATATTGACACTTTTAGTCCCTTATACTTGCAAAGTTGCGCGTAACTTCACTTTTGGGCATAAAAGCCTTGGGTGGCCAATGATTGGCAATCCCGAGAGGATAATAAAATATCATGAGGCTCTCGGTTTGTTAAAAGGTCACTCAGAGGTAAGAATTAACATGTTGACGCTTTTAACCCTTTTCTGCGCAAACTTTCAATTAATTACATAAACGGCTACACTTGATTAACAAGTGGCTCATTTGTGTATATAAAACCATAAAAGGTTATTTAGAAACTTATTTTAGGTATGATAATACTTCCAGTTCTTTCATAATCAAAGTTTTCGATTTTTCAAAAAATTAGTCCCTTAAATTCAACGTTTGACTTCATTAGGGTTTATTACACGTGTCAATACTTCATTGGACGTGATTTTTCAAGGTGTTACATCCTCACCCCCTTAAAAGAAATCTCGACCTCGAGATTTGCTTAAAGTAAAGGAAGTACTTTCTGTTGTATCATGGATTTAACTTCCATAGTATAATTGGGCCTCTAAGTGTATCCCAGTTGACCTATACAATAGGTACATACTCTCCTTTGGAGCTTCTTAACCTGTCGATTCTTAGTCTATACAGGTTTATTGTCCAATCATAAAGTTTCATTAATCTGCCTATCATTACGTGATAATGTGTTTCGACTTATTGGCGAAACCTATCCTTAAATCATCAGTGTGGGTCGCATTGCAAACTCCACTAAGCTCCTTATATAGGTTTTTAGCTTATAGGCTATTGACCTTTGTCGCATTCGATTTCCCGAATGTTCCTATATATCCAGGGCTTAACTTACCCGGAGAAATTGGAATTTAGCACACCCTTCTTAGGGCGATACTTTCGGTTGAACCTTATTCCTTATTAAGGACTTAAGAAGGTTGTGACTTTTATCAATCCTTAATTTTTTCTGCCGATTACTGGCAACTTTAAGATGATTATAATTTCGAATGATCTTATTTGTTGTTTCCAATGCAACTTTTAGATCCTGATAATTGGACTTACCATTCTATTGTTCTAACAATAGATGTTTATCATTCCATCTATACAAGGTCCCCAAAGGAGTAGCCTTGATACTTACATAATAATTGTTATAGAAAAACTTATTTCATGGTGAGATGGTTATTCCAATCACTGCTTAAAACTAATCTCAAGGAATAGCTAATCCTTACAGCTAGTCGAATAAATCGACGATCCTGGGTAGTTGATGGCGATTCTCAATCGTTGTTAAAATAGGGTTGCGGTAATGAATGCATAAGCAAAATGAACCGTCTTTCTTACCTAACAATATCAAACTCTCGGAATATCGAGTTAGGCTATATGAATCTCCTATCTTAAAATTCACTTAATCAGGGTTTCGGTTATTCCATAATCAACATGGAGTTCTTACAACACTCCAACCCAAAGCGGGATGTTAATCTTAACTCTACCTGCCTCTCGGGAGGTAAACAGGGTAGTCTTAGGAGAAGATAATCAAGATACAAGGAGGTTACAGAGATTTTCCAAATCTCAGGCTCCAGTTCATCCATCCTCGCTTGTGCCAAATGAGTGACACTTTTATGTTATGAGTCCACATGTTCCTTTACCAGGAAACATTTATTTGGAAAAATTCTATTTTCTAGATATCTTCTTTGAATACCATTAGTTGACTTTAGTATCATATGATCATTGGGATATCTTTGTGGTTCCATGCATTAAACCTCATACTGATCAGGCATGGAAGCAATCTATGGAGCTTATTAAGATACACCAATCCTCATATGACGCTTTTGTCCTACCATCTGGTACTCTTAATCGATAGAGATCAAGAGATATCAATTACATATGATGATGTACTTCATCTGGAGATAGGGTACTTCTAGAATTCTACGATTTGAGATTTCTTGACAGGAACAGAAGAAATGGCTCCTATTACCAAATGAATCATTTACTTAGTTGCCATTCAACAACTGCTATTCATCACCCTGATGGCCTTAACATGTATTAACCATGGTTTCATTAAACTATACTGGCCAATATGGCACTAACATTTTTAATGAACGTTATTTTACAAACATATCAATATCACCTAGCCTAGGTCACAAAAGACCATCAATGGCATTTAAGGGTTGGACCTAGTCCATCACCTTTTTGACAGGGGATCAAAATGTCACATCTGTCTTTATTATATTGATGAATTTGGATAGCTTGAAAGCTTGCCATAAGGATATCAGAAAAGAGTGATTCCTAATAGATATAAAATATCGATCTAAGATTTGTTGGAGCATTTTCATTATAATTTATCCTAGTTATAAAACATTAAGGATATTAAGGTGGCGCAAAGGGCCTAGTCACGAGGACAGTTTTAAATTTACAAGCCATGATTTCAGAGAATCTAGGCATTAAGGTTTGAACATATTTCATTACCTTTTCTGGACAGAGAGTCAAAGACTACTACTGTCTTTAGTCTCAGAGGACGTTAATTATAGCCCGTAGGCACTTCATCCTTAAGAGATGATTATTTCAAATATGGCCTGTGTGACTTTAACGATTTACAGTTTGCCAAAAATGTTAACATACTTACAGATGTTAACAGGGATTGGTATCTTTTGGATAGGTTTTACCGTCTTGGCCATGTCTAGAATGACATACAGGCTAGGTCGTACCTTTAAGATTCTTTTTAATATGTATACTGGCAGGAAAGGAAAGATATTTATTTTATTCAGGATTTTTATCATAAATCCTAATTTATAAGTTAGAAATAGCACAAAAGGCCTAGTCACGTGGACAAGTTTAATTTATAAGCCATGATTTCAGAGAATCGAGGCATTAAGGTTTGAATCAAAGTTCGTTACCTTTTCTTGACAGGGAGTTGTAGGCTACCACTGTCTTTAGTCTCAGAGGACATTAACTATAGCCCGTAGGCACTTCCCTTCTAAGGGATGTTTATAATATGATCATCTTATAGGATGATATAAGCCATGATTTCAGAGAATCGAGGCATTAAGGATTGAATCAAAGTTCATTACCTTTTCTTGACAGGGAGTTGTAGGCTACCACTGTCTTTTGTCTTTTAGGACAATAGATATAGCCCGTGGGCATTTCCCTTCTGAGGGATGTTTATAATATGATCATCTTTTCAGATGCTATTAGTCAAGATCGTTTGGATCATACCGACTATTATGCTTGGACATGGTCCAACATTTTTAGACAGGAGGTCAAAGACCACCACTGTCGTTGTCTTATCGGACAACAAGTTTAGCCCGTAGGCACTTCACCACTAATGGATGTTTATAATATGTTCATCTTATAGGTTGACATAAGCCATGATTTCTAGATCATTAGGCCAAATCAGGAAATTTGAAAATTTCCACTAGAGGGATGACTATTGTGATTTTCTCAGATCACTTTTGTCAGGAGTGCTAACACGTTCTTAGTCGTTAACAATATGATCATCTTTATTTGATGTTTTAAGCCATGATTTCTAAATCACTAGGCTAGATAAAAAAATTGGAAGAATCCAATATAAGAATGACTGTTGTGATTTTCTCGAATCACATTTGTCAAGAGTGCTAACACGTTCTTAGGTGTTAACAAGGATTTGAATCTCTTGAATAGGTCTTACCATCTTGGCCATGTCTTAAAATAACACGTGGCTAGGTCATGTCCTTTTTAGATTTTGCCATTCTATTATAATGGTAGGTCTTATAAAAGGAATGTATATTTATTATTTTTTTTTTCATTTATTTCATTTTTTTTCATGTTTAGAATGAAAATCTAAATTTAATCATTCCACTATATAAAATAGAGGTACAGATGTGCCCTAGACGGGACTTGAAAGGAATAATGTTGTCCTCGAAGGGACTGAAAGATAAACATGTCCTTATAAGGACTTATTAAAGATACGATCTTCAGCAAAAGGAGTTTTCACTTTATCTCTGAATGTTTTCTCCCTGGATGTACGTTTCATCCTAGTCGCGGTACGAAGCTCAGCATTTCTAGGCTCCGGATGTGGAGAATTTCTAATACAGCTTCTTCGCTTGGCGACATATCCAATATATAAAAAATTGGAAGCAAAATTTACAGATTAGGATTGAGAGGATTCCTATGTTAAGTCTAGACTCAGAAGGTCAAGGAATATGCTACTGTGTCATTGAGATTAAACACGAAAGACTAGTGTTTAATTCACTCAATGTTGGCTCTGATACCAACCTGTCACACCCCGATATTTCCACGTTTGACCGGTGGTCCCGGTGGGGAGTATCGTGACGTAGTTGATATTATCATAGTCAAACAACACAATATATAAATGCACAGCGGAAGCAAAAGATAAATATATTACAATCCGAATATAAAGTAATATCAAAGTATTACAACGGAAAGTAAAGGATCCACAGGCGGATCAAATAAAAGAAAAACTGTTCAACAGACTTCAGGCATCTAGAACTTTCAAGATTCCTTATTAACGCCCTGAGCTTCCAGCCAATTACGTTCAGTACCTGTCACTTAACCTTTTTGGAAAATACGTCAGTTTACACCGGTAAATACAATTAACTGACTCATTTTGGAAAAGAGTTTGAAAATTGATTTGAATGCACGAGGCACAAAATATCTTTTATAACCTGGGACAATCTTATTAATAAAAATCTTGTATCCGATTTACATGGTTGTCCAACATTTAGGGCCGGTGATTATACAATACAAGCCGGTCAAGATTAATCGACACACCATAAATATAACTCACAAGAAGACATCCTTACGAGTGAGTATATCTTTTACATACGCAACATGTGACAACTCGAGTTTCCGACATTCTTTATTCGCATTTATTGCACGTTGACTTTGACGGTCTAGTTGTTTGACTCGTCTGATTTGTAACGATACACTTTGTGTGATAATAAAAGTATTATGTTTGCTTGGTTATGTGTTGATATTATAGCATGAGACTTAGTGTATTTGAAATAACATAAACTACTGAACATATGAAACAACTCGACGAAACAGAGTTGTGATTCGCCATGAACACACTCGACGAAACAAGGCTGTTTCGCCAAACTCATCTCGACGAAACAGACTGTTTCGCCGGCCCAGTATTACGCCGAAGCCCAGTTCGGGCCCAGTACTGTTAGACTTGTTATATTGCGTAGAATGATCCCATTTGACACATTTTAGCAAACCAGAAACCCTAGAGAACTCTCTGCTGTGTGACGGCGAACTAGAACCCACCGGAAACCTTGGTGCGATCAAACTTTCATCTCGGTTAGTACGGGTTCGTTAACTCGGTTCCGTTAATGTTTCTGATTTCTTGTTATGTGTATATGTACCTGCTGATTTACGAAACGGATTATGAATATATGTGCACGATGATATAGATGTCGATATACATGGTTAATCGGATGTGTAATTATAAGCGAAACTTAATACGATCAGATACTCGGTTCTGTATGTTGTTAATATGATCTGATTTTGGTAACACGTTAGTATCTTGATAGGGTTCGATGATATGTTTGTGGTTTGATTAATCGATACGTTGTTCACATAAACTAGGGTTATGCTAAGACGATTATACTTTGATGATTGAGTTATGATGATTTTGGGTGCACATTGATCTCCATACGATTTCTGATATTTGTGATGGCTGTTAGGTTGATTAGGGTTTCTGTATGTGACGTAACTGACTTGTGACGAATCAGATCGCTATCGACGAAACGCAGGTAACGACGAAACAGGAATCTGTTTCGTCGAGACCTCTGCGACGAATCTGAGCAATGACGAAACTGGTGTTTCGTCGAAGGGTAAGAACGACGAAACAGGGGTGTTTCGTCGTATACACAATCTGCACAGTAACATGTTTATATTCTGTTAAGTGTTAACTGGGTTAGTTAACTGCTGTTAAGTGTAACCATATTGTACATGACTGTGATTACGTGTTGCATGCTTATACGTGAACGACTTGAACTCAAACTGATTTCACATACGTGCCTACTTTAGGACGCGATTGATTACTTGTGAGCATACACTTAGCATACCGAGCAAAACAAGGTGAGTTCACACCCTTACTAAGGCATGGGATTCCCAGGGTTTGGGGAATGGGATGGAAGGAATAAGGTTGAATAGATTCGTACATACACTGATACTAGACTACCATACCATTGTCCTCGGTTGTGAAGGACACATACGTAAAACCTACGTATACTTATGCTACTCGCTATCCTCGGTTGTGAAGGATACTCACGTAAAACCTACGTGAACTTATACTCAATACTATCCTCGGTTGTGAAGGATACTCACGTAAAACCTACGTGAACTTATACTCAATACTGTCCTCGGTTGTGAAGGACACTTACGTAAAGCCTACGTAAACTATGTACGTACTACTGTTCTCGGTTGTGAAGAACACTTATGGTTACAAATAGTCTAGTGTATATGCAACATGGGAAGCCCCCACTAATAGAACATACGATCGGCCTAGTAGCGCCACATGTTACGAAACAAACTTACAATTACGAACTTATTTACTGTGAACTCGCTCAACTAGTTGTTGATTCTCTGTTACATGCCTTGCAGGACCTTAGGTACATATGGAGCTTGCACAGGAAGGAGCAGGTCGTTGTGGGATACGGATCGTAGACGATATTTGAACTTATAACTTATGTTGGGTTTACATTAAATGCTTCCGCTGCACACTTGTTTATATTTGGTTATGGAAACACCTATCGTATTGTTGTATGACTTTTACTATTTTACTTATGTTCAATATGATTGGTGGCTTGATCCTGGTCATGTCACGCCTCCAAGCGGTGGTACTCCGCGGGTGGATTTTGGGGGTGTGACAGATTGGTATCAGAGCCATTGGTTATAGAGAACTCGGTTTTAATAAGGGGAAAACATTTTTATTAAAACCAGACTATAACCAGAACAGTGCTCTCAACGATCCACAACGACGCTTCGCTCCACGTGCAAGACTCAACATCATAGGTACTACTATTCATGTTACCTTACTACTTGCTAGAACTACATAGAACTTTGCTCGTGGTATGCTTAGATTACATTGCTCACTATTTGTTATTGCATGAGGATACTTGTGTGCTCACTCTCTTCGCACTATTCGCGAACCTCTCACCCACATGTTCTCCTTGATGTCAAGATCATGTGTGGACGCGTTAACCTAACTCAAGCCCAGTTGGCGGCTTCGATCACTGAACAAGTTACTGCAGCACTCGCAGCTGCCCAGGCAGGAGGTGTAACCTGCCATCACCACTTACTCTAGGATCCTTAGATCCTACTCTCGTAACTCAACACTTGTGCTTAATTTTGATTACTCTTACGCACACGACAAGTCAACACGCTCAGCCACCTGTGTGCACATACACGATTTTTATGGACTGTCGTCGTACTACTTTCAGCGACACTCGAATCGGCCTTCAAATGTGCGAATGACCTGAGGCTCGTAAGGTGAAATATGCCACTGATATTCTCGAAGGTACTGCGCAAACTTGGTGGAGCGCGCAAGTTACGATACTGGGGCTGGCGGCTGCTAATGCCACCCCATGGAATGATTTTAAGGAACTGATCAAACGTGAATACAGTAGTTATGATGCCATCCACAAGTTGGAAGTGGAGTTCTTTAACATGAAGATGACGGGATCAGAGATAGAAGCATTGAAACCAGACAACGTCAGGGCTGAAGCCCTATGCGGCTCAAGGCAACGCTTAGAACAGAAGGAAGATGGTGCTTACTACGTCACAGGACGCATTTGGGTCCCACTGTATGGCAACCTACGCGAGCTAGTAATGGATGAAGCTCATAAGTCTCGCTACTCAGTACATCCTGGTTCGGATAAGATGTACCACGACCTCAGAACTACATATTGGTGGCCTAGCATGAAGGCCCACATAGCCACATACGTTAGCAAATGCTTGACTTGTGCGAGAGTCAAGGCAGAATATCAGAAACCGTCAGGACCACTCCAACAACCTGAAATACCACAATGGAAATGGGAGCAAATTTCCATGGATTTTGTTACTGGCCTACCTAGATCTCAGCGCGGAAATGATACTATTTGGGTGATCGTAGATCGACTCACAAAGTCTGCTCACTTCTTAGCAATCAAAGAAACAGACAAGTTCTCTACCTTGGCAGACATTTACTTAAAAGAAGTGGTCTCGAGGCACGGAGTGCCCACCTCCATCATCTCTGATCGTGACGCACGTTTTACTTCAGAACTGTGGCAAGCAATGCACAAATCTTTTGGCTCTCGTTTAGACATGAGCACAGCTTATCACCCTCAGACAGATGGGCAGTCTGAGCGCACTATTCAAACTCTAGAAGACATGCTTCGGGCGTGCGTAATTGACTTTGGCAATGGTTGGGAGAAACATCTGCCACTCGTGGAATTTTCGTATAACAACAACTACCACACCAGCATTAAAGCTGCACCATTCGAGGCATTGTACGGGCGTAGGTGCCGGTCACCTCTCTGTTGGGCAGAGGTGGGGGAAAGTCAAATCACAGGTCCAGAAATGGTAGTTGATACTACTGAAAAGATTGCTCAAATACGACAACGCATGGCGGCAGCTCGTGACCGTCAGAAAGTATACGCTGATAAAGACAGGAAACTACTCGAATTCCAGGTTGGGGATCGAGCGCTACTTAAAGTTTCACCCTGGAAGGGTGTGGTTCGTTTTGGCAAACGCGGCAAACTCAATCCACGATACGTTGGACCTTTCGAAGTTATTGAGAAAATAGGCAAAGTGGCCTACAGACTGAACTTACCAGCTGAACTCAGTGCAGTTCACAACGTCTTTCACGTGTCGAATCTGAAGAAGTTTCTGTCAGATGAGACCCACGTAGTTCCTTTGAAGGAGCTCACTATCGACGAACGGTTGCATTTCGTCGAAGAACCAGTTGAAATCACGGACCGGGATGTTAAGGTCCTCAAGAACACTAGAATACCTCTTGTACGAGTTCGTTGGAACTCCCGTCGCGGCCCAGAGTTCACCTGGGAGCGCGAAGATCAAATGGAACTCAAATATCCCCAGTTGTTCGAAAATAATGCAACTACTACTGAGGCTGAAGCTACTACGGAATTTCGGAATGAAATTCCAACTCAACGGGGGAATGATGTGACACCCCAGGGAAACTAGTAAACGATAACTTACCTAGCTTCCTCAGTAACCGCATGCTAAATTTCGGGACGAAATTTCTTTCAAGTTGGGGATAATGTGACAACTCGAGTTTCCGACATTCTTTATTCGCATTTATTGCACGTTGACTTTGACGGTCTAGTTGTTTGACTCGTCTGATTTGTAACGATACACTTTGTGTGATAATAAAAGTATTATGTTTGCTTGGTTATGTGTTGATATTATAGCATGAGACTTAGTGTATTTGAAATAACATAAACTACTGAACATATGAAACAACTCGACGAAACAGAGTTGTGATTCGCCATGAACACACTCGACGAAACAAGGCTGTTTCGCCAAACTCATCTCGACGAAACAGACTGTTTCGCCGGCCCAGTATTACGCCGAAGCCCAGTTCGGGCCCAGTACTGTTAGACTTGTTATATTGCGTAGAATGATCCCATTTGACACATTTTAGAAAACCAGAAACCCTAGAGAACTCTCTGCTGTGTGACGGCGAACTAGAACCCACCGGAAACCTTGGTGCGATCAAACTTTCATCTCGGTTAGTACGGGTTCGTTAACTCGGTTCCGTTAATGTTTCT
>CM060420.1:181384440-181413878 GCA_030545235.1 Helianthus tuberosus
GGTAGTTGTTGTTATACGAAAATTCCACGAGTGGCAGATGTTTCTCCCAACCATTGCCAAAGTCAATTACGCACGCCCGAAGCATGTCTTCTAGAGTTTGAATAGTGCGCTCAGACTGCCCATCTGTCTGAGGGTGATAAGCTGTGCTCATGTCTAAACGAGAGCCAAAAGATTTGTGCATTGCTTGCCACAGTTCTGAAGTAAAACGTGCGTCACGATCAGAGATGATGGAGGTGGGCACTCCGTGCCTCGAGACCACTTCTTTTAAGTAAATGTCTGCCAAGGTAGAGAACTTGTCTGTTTCTTTGATTGCTAAGAAGTGAGCAGACTTTGTGAGTCGATCTACGATCACCCAAATAGTATCATTTCCGCGCTGAGATCTAGGTAGGCCAGTAACAAAATCCATGGAAATTTGCTCCCATTTCCATTGTGGTATTTCAGGTTGTTGGAGTGGTCCTGACGGTTTCTGATATTCTGCCTTGACTCTCGCACAAGTCAAGCATTTGCTAACGTATGTGGCTATGTGGGCCTTCATGCTAGGCCACCAATATGTAGTTCTGAGGTCGTGGTACATCTTATCCGAACCAGGATGTACTGAGTAGCGAGACTTATGAGCTTCATCCATTACTAGCTCGCGTAGGTTGCCATACAGTGGGACCCAAATGCGTCCTGTGACGTAGTAAGCACCATCTTCCTTCTGTTCTAAGCGTTGCCTTGAGCCGCATAGGGCTTCAGCCCTGACGTTGTCTGGTTTCAATGCTTCTATCTCTGATCCCGTCATCTTCATGTTAAAGAACTCCACTTCCAACTTGTGGATGGCATCATAACTACTGTATTCACGTTTGATCAGTTCCTTAAAATCATTCCATGGGGTGGCATTAGCAGCCGCCAGCCCCAGTATCGTAACTTGCGCGCTCCACCAAGTTTGCGCAGTACCTTCGAGAATATCAGTGGCATATTTCACCTTACGAGCCTCAGGTCATTCGCACATTTGAAGGCCGATTCGAGTGTCGCTGAAAGTAGTACGACGACAGTCCATAAAAATCGTGTATGTGCACACAGGTGGCTGAGCGTGTTGACTTGTCGTGTGCGTAAGAGTAATCAAAATTAAGCACAAGTGTTGAGTTACGAGAGTAGGATCTAAGGATCCTAGAGTAAGTGGTGATGGCAGGTTACACCTCCTGCCTGGGCAGCTGCGAGTGCTGCAGTAACTTGTTCAGTGATCGAAGCCGCCAACTGGGCTTGAGTTAGGTTAACGCGTCCACACATGATCTTGACATCAAGGAGAACATGTGGGTGAGAGGTTCGCGAATAGTGCGAAGAGAGTGAGCACACAAGTATCCTCATGCAATAACAAATAGTGAGCAATGTAATCTAAGCATACCACGAGCAAAGTTCTATGTAGTTCTAGCAAGTAGTAAGGTAACATGAATAGTAGTACCTATGATGTTGAGTCTTGCACGTGGAGCGAAGCGTCGTTGTGGATCGTTGAGAGCACTGTTCTGGTTATAGTCTGGTTTTAATAAAAATGTTTTCCCCTTATTAAAACCGAGTTCTCTATAACCAATGGCTCTGATACCAATCTGTCACACCCCCAAAATCCACCCGCGGAGTACCACCGCTTGGAGGCGTGACATGACCAGGATCAAGCCACCAATCATATTGAACATAAGTAAAATAGTAAAAGTCATACAACAATACGATAGGTGTTTCCATAACCAAATATAAACAAGTGTGCAGCGGAAGCATTTAATGTAAACCCAACATAAGTTATAAGTTCAAATATCGTCTACGATCCGTATCCCACAACGACCTGCTCCTTCCTGTGCAAGCTCCATATGTACCTAAGGTCCTGCAAGGCATGTAACAGAGAATCAACAACTAGTTGAGCGAGTTCACAGTAAATAAGTTCGTAATTGTAAGTTTGTTTCGTAACATGTGGCGCTACTAGGCCGATCGTATGTTCTATTAGTGGGGGCTTCCCATGTTGCATATACACTAGACTATTTGTAACCATAAGTGTTCTTCACAACCGAGAACAGTAGTACGTACATAGTTTACGTAGGCTTTACGTAAGTGTCCTTCACAACCGAGGACAGTATTGAGTATAAGTTCACGTAGGTTTTACGTGAGTATCCTTCACAACCGAGGATAGTATTGAGTATAAGTTCACGTAGGTTTTACGTGAGTATCCTTCACAACCGAGGATAGCGAGTAGCATAAGTATACGTAGGTTTTACGTATGTGTCCTTCACAACCGAGGACAATGGTATGGTAGTCTAGTATCAGTGTATGTACGAATCTATTCAACCTTATTCCTTCCATCCCATTCCCCAAACCCTGGGAATCCCATGCCTTAGTAAGGGTGTGAACTCACCTTGTTTTGCTCGGTATGCTAAGTGTATGCTCACAAGTAATCAATCGCGTCCTAAAGTAGGCACGTATGTGAAATCAGTTTGAGTTCAAGTCGTTCACGTATAAGCATGCAACACGTAATCACAGTCATGTACAATATGGTTACACTTAACAGCAGTTAACTAACCCAGTTAACACTTAACAGAATATAAACATGTTACTGTGCAGATTGTGTATACGACGAAACACCCCTGTTTCGTCGTTCTTACCCTTCGACGAAACACCAGTTTCGTCATTGCTCAGATTCGTCGCAGAGGTCTCGACGAAACAGATTCCTGTTTCGTCGTTACCTGCGTTTCGTCGATAGCGATCTGATTCGTCACAAGTCAGTTACGTCACATACAGAAACCCTAATCAACCTAACAGCCATCACAAATATCAGAAATCGTATGGAGATCAATGTGCACCCAAAATCATCATAACTCAATCATCAAAGTATAATCGTCTTAGCATAACCCTAGTTTATGTGAACAACGTATCGATTAATCAAACCACAAACATATCATCGAACCCTATCAAGATACTAACGTGTTACCAAAATCAGATCATATTAACAACATACAGAACCGAGTATCTGATCGTATTAAGTTTCGCTTATAATTACACATCCGATTAACCATGTATATCGACATCTATATCATCGTGCACATATATTCATAATCCGTTTCGTAAATCAGCAGGTACATATACACATAACAAGAAATCAGAAACATTAACGGAACCGAGTTAACGAACCCGTACTAACCGAGATGAAAGTTTGATCGCACCAAGGTTTCCGGTGGGTTCTAGTTCGCCGTCACACAGCAGAGAGTTCTCTAGGGTTTCTGGTTTGCTAAAATGTGTCAAATGGGATCATTCTACGCAATATAACAAGTCTAACAGTACTGGGCCCGAACTGGGCTTCGGCGTAATACTGGGCCGGCGAAACAGTCTGTTTCGTCGAGATGAGTTTGGCGAAACAGCCTTGTTTCGTCGAGTGTGTTCATGGCGAATCACAACTCTGTTTCGTCGAGTTGTTTCATATGTTCAGTAGTTTATGTTATTTCAAATACACTAAGTCTCATGCTATAATATCAACACATAACCAAGCAAACATAATACTTTTATTATCACACAAAGTGTATCGTTACAAATCAGACGAGTCAAACAACTAGACCGTCAAAGTCAACGTGCAATAAATGCGAATAAAGAATGTCGGAAACTCGAGTTGTCACATGTTGCGTATGTAAAAGATATACTCACTCGTAAGGATGTCTTCTTGTGAGTTATATTTATGGTGTGTCGATTAATCTTGACCGGCTTGTATTGTATAATCACCGGCCCTAAATGTTGGACAACCATGTAAATCGGATACAAGATTTTTATTAATAAGATTGTCCCAGGTTATAAAAGATATTTTGTGCCTCGTGCATTCAAATCAATTTTCAAACTCTTTTCCAAAATGAGTCAGTTAATTGTATTTACCGGTGTAAACTGACGTATTTTCCAAAAAGGTTAAGTGACAGGTACTGAACGTAATTGGCTGGAAGCTCAGGGCGTTAATAAGGAATCTTGAAAGTTCTAGATGCCTGAAGTCTGTTGAACAGTTTTTCTTTTATTTGATCCGCCTGTGGATCCTTTACTTTCCGTTGTAATACTTTGATATTACTTTATATTCGGATTGTAATATATTTATCTTTTGCTTCCGCTGTGCATTTATATATTGTGTTGTTTGACTATGATAATATCAACTACGTCACGATACTCCCCACCGGGACCACCGGTCAAACGTGGAAATATCGGGGTGTGACAGGTTGGTATCAGAGCCAACATTGAGTGAATTAAACACTAGTCTTTCGTGTTTAATCTCAATGACACAGTAGCATATTCCTTGACCTTCTGAGTCTAGACTTAACATAGGAATCCTCTCAATCCTAATCTGTAAATTTTGCTTCCAATTTTTTATATATTGGATATGTCGCCAAGCGAAGAAGCTGTATTAGAAATTCTCCACATCCGGAGCCTAGAAATGCTGAGCTTCGTACCGCGACTAGGATGAAACGTACATCCAGGGAGAAAACATTCAGAGATAAAGTGAAAACTCCTTTTGCTGAAGATCGTATCTTTAATAAGTCCTTATAAGGACATGTTTATCTTTCAGTCCCTTCGAGGACAACATTATTCCTTTCAAGTCCCGTCTAGGGCACATCTGTACCTCTATTTTATATAGTGGAATGATTAAATTTAGATTTTCATTCTAAACATGAAAAAAAATGAAATAAATGAAAAAAAAAATAATAAATATACATTCCTTTTATAAGACCTACCATTATAATAGAATGGCAAAATCTAAAAAGGACATGACCTAGCCACGTGTTATTTTAAGACATGGCCAAGATGGTAAGACCTATTCAAGAGATTCAAATCCTTGTTAACACCTAAGAACGTGTTAGCACTCTTGACAAATGTGATTCGAGAAAATCACAACAGTCATTCTTATATTGGATTCTTCCAATTTTTTTATCTAGCCTAGTGATTTAGAAATCATGGCTTAAAACATCAAATAAAGATGATCATATTGTTAACGACTAAGAACGTGTTAGCACTCCTGACAAAAGTGATCTGAGAAAATCACAATAGTCATCCCTCTAGTGGAAATTTTCAAATTTCCTGATTTGGCCTAATGATCTAGAAATCATGGCTTATGTCAACCTATAAGATGAACATATTATAAACATCCATTAGTGGTGAAGTGCCTACGGGCTAAACTTGTTGTCCGATAAGACAACGACAGTGGTGGTCTTTGACCTCCTGTCTAAAAATGTTGGACCATGTCCAAGCATAATAGTCGGTATGATCCAAACGATCTTGACTAATAGCATCTGAAAAGATGATCATATTATAAACATCCCTCAGAAGGGAAATGCCCACGGGCTATATCTATTGTCCTAAAAGACAAAAGACAGTGGTAGCCTACAACTCCCTGTCAAGAAAAGGTAATGAACTTTGATTCAATCCTTAATGCCTCGATTCTCTGAAATCATGGCTTATATCATCCTATAAGATGATCATATTATAAACATCCCTTAGAAGGGAAGTGCCTACGGGCTATAGTTAATGTCCTCTGAGACTAAAGACAGTGGTAGCCTACAACTCCCTGTCAAGAAAAGGTAACGAACTTTGATTCAAACCTTAATGCCTCGATTCTCTGAAATCATGGCTTATAAATTAAACTTGTCCACGTGACTAGGCCTTTTGTGCTATTTCTAACTTATAAATTAGGATTTATGATAAAAATCCTGAATAAAATAAATATCTTTCCTTTCCTGCCAGTATACATATTAAAAAGAATCTTAAAGGTACGACCTAGCCTGTATGTCATTCTAGACATGGCCAAGACGGTAAAACCTATCCAAAAGATACCAATCCCTGTTAACATCTGTAAGTATGTTAACATTTTTGGCAAACTGTAAATCGTTAAAGTCACACAGGCCATATTTGAAATAATCATCTCTTAAGGATGAAGTGCCTACGGGCTATAATTAACGTCCTCTGAGACTAAAGACAGTAGTAGTCTTTGACTCTCTGTCCAGAAAAGGTAATGAAATATGTTCAAACCTTAATGCCTAGATTCTCTGAAATCATGGCTTGTAAATTTAAAACTGTCCTCGTGACTAGGCCCTTTGCGCCACCTTAATATCCTTAATGTTTTATAACTAGGATAAATTATAATGAAAATGCTCCAACAAATCTTAGATCGATATTTTATATCTATTAGGAATCACTCTTTTCTGATATCCTTATGGCAAGCTTTCAAGCTATCCAAATTCATCAATATAATAAAGACAGATGTGACATTTTGATCCCCTGTCAAAAAGGTGATGGACTAGGTCCAACCCTTAAATGCCATTGATGGTCTTTTGTGACCTAGGCTAGGTGATATTGATATGTTTGTAAAATAACGTTCATTAAAAATGTTAGTGCCATATTGGCCAGTATAGTTTAATGAAACCATGGTTAATACATGTTAAGGCCATCAGGGTGATGAATAGCAGTTGTTGAATGGCAACTAAGTAAATGATTCATTTGGTAATAGGAGCCATTTCTTCTGTTCCTGTCAAGAAATCTCAAATCGTAGAATTCTAGAAGTACCCTATCTCCAGATGAAGTACATCATCATATGTAATTGATATCTCTTGATCTCTATCGATTAAGAGTACCAGATGGTAGGACAAAAGCGTCATATGAGGATTGGTGTATCTTAATAAGCTCCATAGATTGCTTCCATGCCTGATCAGTATGAGGTTTAATGCATGGAACCACAAAGATATCCCAATGATCATATGATACTAAAGTCAACTAATGGTATTCAAAGAAGATATCTAGAAAATAGAATTTTTCCAAATAAATGTTTCCTGGTAAAGGAACATGTGGACTCATAACATAAAAGTGTCACTCATTTGGCACAAGCGAGGATGGATGAACTGGAGCCTGAGATTTGGAAAATCTCTGTAACCTCCTTGTATCTTGATTATCTTCTCCTAAGACTACCCTGTTTACCTCCCGAGAGGCAGGTAGAGTTAAGATTAACATCCCGCTTTGGGTTGGAGTGTTGTAAGAACTCCATGTTGATTATGGAATAACCGAAACCCTGATTAAGTGAATTTTAAGATAGGAGATTCATATAGCCTAACTCGATATTCCGAGAGTTTGATATTGTTAGGTAAGAAAGACGGTTCATTTTGCTTATGCATTCATTACCGCAACCCTATTTTAACAACGATTGAGAATCGCCATCAACTACCCAGGATCGTCGATTTATTCGACTAGCTGTAAGGATTAGCTATTCCTTGAGATTAGTTTTAAGCAGTGATTGGAATAACCATCTCACCATGAAATAAGTTTTTCTATAACAATTATTATGTAAGTATCAAGGCTACTCCTTTGGGGACCTTGTATAGATGGAATGATAAACATCTATTGTTAGAACAATAGAATGGTAAGTCCAATTATCAGGATCTAAAAGTTGCATTGGAAACAACAAATAAGATCATTCGAAATTATAATCATCTTAAAGTTGCCAGTAATCGGCAGAAAAAATTAAGGATTGATAAAAGTCACAACCTTCTTAAGTCCTTAATAAGGAATAAGGTTCAACCGAAAGTATCGCCCTAAGAAGGGTGTGCTAAATTCCAATTTCTCCGGGTAAGTTAAGCCCTGGATATATAGGAACATTCGGGAAATCGAATGCGACAAAGGTCAATAGCCTATAAGCTAAAAACCTATATAAGGAGCTTAGTGGAGTTTGCAATGCGACCCACACTGATGATTTAAGGATAGGTTTCGCCAATAAGTCGAAACACATTATCACGTAATGATAGGCAGATTAATGAAACTTTATGATTGGACAATAAACCTGTATAGACTAAGAATCGACAGGTTAAGAAGCTCCAAAGGAGAGTATGTACCTATTGTATAGGTCAACTGGGATACACTTAGAGGCCCAATTATACTATGGAAGTTAAATCCATGATACAACAGAAAGTACTTCCTTTACTTTAAGCAAATCTCGAGGTCGAGATTTCTTTTAAGGGGGTGAGGATGTAACACCTTGAAAAATCACGTCCAATGAAGTATTGACACGTGTAATAAACCCTAATGAAGTCAAACGTTGAATTTAAGGGACTAATTTTTTGAAAAATCGAAAACTTTGATTATGAAAGAACTGGAAGTATTATCATACCTAAAATAAGTTTCTAAATAACCTTTTATGGTTTTATATACACAAATGAGCCACTTGTTAATCAAGTGTAGCCGTTTATGTAATTAATTGAAAGTTTGCGCAGAAAAGGGTTAAAAGCGTCAACATGTTAATTCTTACCTCTGAGTGACCTTTTAACAAACCGAGAGCCTCATGATATTTTATTATCCTCTCGGGATTGCCAATCATTGGCCACCCAAGGCTTTTATGCCCAAAAGTGAAGTTACGCGCAACTTTGCAAGTATAAGGGACTAAAAGTGTCAATATGTTTAATTATACCTCTGAATGACCTTTTATCGAGCCCGAAGCATTATGATGTTTAATAATACTTTCAATAATTCCTAATATGAATTAGATGAGGCTTCAATGCTATTAAATGATGAGTTACGCAAGTTTGCGCATTAGAAGGACCTAAAGCGTCGAACTGCTAAAGTATACCGATTCGTATCTTATCGGACCTTCCGGAATATGACCATGAGATAAACATACCCTAATTATCCTTTTCATAGCTTAGATATAGGCTTAGAGGTGTTTTGTGCGCAAAAATAAACTTTTAAGTCATGCAGGGACTAAAAGTGTCAAAAAGCGCACAAGTTTGCGTTTACGCGCATATCGTACAATCTGAATATCCCCGGACACCAAAAAATTTATGTAAGCACTAAAATATTTTATTTTAGTGTATGGCTTGATAAAATTCCATTCGTCGCGTCGTTTGGATTGTTTTTCGCGTCCGTCCGTGTTTCGTCGTAATTAGCCGAACAACGAGACCGTACGACCAAACGAACCGACATCCGACATATTTTTGAGCATGTTTCATGTTCCCCATACTTAGGCATCATTGTAGAGCCTTAAAAATGGTTTAACGGGCCTTGGATGTGTCGGAAATGGCATTTGGAAGTGCAGGGGCTAAATCTGTCAACAAGTGAAAATTTCAGATTGCTGACCAGGTCCTTATGGACCGTAAGGCTGGACCCTTACGGTCCGTAAGCAGTGCCCAGATGCAGCAACTCGGAAATGTTGTCTGTTCAGCCCTTCAAACGACATGTATTGCCCTTTTTCACTTCCATGCGCGTCCCCTACTAATTTTAGGGCTTAGGGACATGTGTTAATGATCAGGGATCACTCTTAGACTTAGTTGTCATCATCAAAATGGATCAAGAACACTATAAATAGCCCCATTGTTGCAAGACTTGATCACTCATTCATTCCTTCATCTCCTGATCATTCCTGGAACTCAAGACCTCCTTCTAAGCTTCCCTAATAGTGCATAGGACCTTGGTAAGTCTACTTAACCTTCCCTAATCATGTTTTGCTTAGTTATTAGCTTAAAAGTCAAACCGTCGTAATTAACGGTTGACTTAGCGATTAATCATTAATGGTCCAGTGATTAGTCGAATTGAAGGTAGTTATAAGTTGGTAATTATGTGGGCAATAAACCCTTAAAAGGGCACCCTCAGATTCCCACTCTAACTAGATCAAATGTCGGGTCAAAGTTGTTTAGAAAAAGTCAACATAAGCTTAATTTGCAAATTAACATGTAATTAGCAATGTAGAAGGCATGTAACCTATTTTATCACTCGTATAACTTGGTAATAAGTATAAGAACTGATCTAAGCTTGTTTGATCCGACAATTTTCTGTTTAGACCCGGTTCGTAACCGAAAGTCGCAAAACTTTGACTTTTGCTTTGACTTCAGTTCTGGCCCGATTTAGTATGGTTTGGAAATGCCTTAGAGCTTCCTTAGGACCAGGTTACATGTTGGTATAACCCTCTGTGCTTGGTTCGTTGATTGCCCCATTCATTTACGCGTTTCCGTTAATTGCCTAATGTTGACCAATATGCCCTTTTGACCATAAAATGAGAATTTTGGAAATATGAAAGGACAATAATCTTTATTACTGATTTATAAACATGTCCCTAAAATTTCACATCAGTTGGAGGTCTAGATTAGGAGTTATGCTTATTAGCGTAATTATAACGCCTTTTAGTAATTAAACGGCGCAATTAGCATAAAGCCTATCTAAACCCAATTTTCGACACCAAACCTTTTACCCACTGATGTAATATAATATTTTGGAATTTTTGAAGATTTTTAATTATTTTTAACCTGCTCATAACCTACGGTTGTGGTCTCGATTCGGTAAATACCGATTTTACCCTTTTCGTTCATAAAATGAGTTCTACATAATATTTTGACACCAATCCAATTGCTTCTGATTTTATATAATAAATAAGGTATTTTGAACTTTATAACCTAATCATAAAACTCAGATTTCCGGTATAACCCAGAAACGGGTCAAACCTTATCATTTTCATTTCAAAATCCAGAATGTATTTAGTTTACCCATTTTATACAAGTCTTCATACTTGTTGGGTCTAAAACACATTCTATTCCGGTCTTCGCTTAATCATACGTTTGAACCGTATATTTCCTTAAAACTAACCGGTCTAAGTTTAGGCTTAATTAAAGACCCGTTAGTATTCTAATTGGTTATTTATACCATCATTCCAGACTAGAGCCTTCCGGTAAATTGTACCTACGCTTACTTAAGTGAATACGGCTGAGTTATTATAATTCTTGCTATTTAAGACAGGAGCTAGCTCAGGTAAATACTTTTAACTTATTTTCCCTTATACGGGCTTAGGATACGGTATTATAAAAAATACCGCTTGGTCGGGTGTAGAAACCTTTTAATCGGAGATGATTAAATTGCATAATCCCGTTTTAATCTGTATTGATTGATAACAAATAACATTGGGGGTTAATGACCGTGTCCTGGATATCCTTGGCTCATTTAAAAAGTGAATGGCCATAACTTAAGCACAAGGTGTACGCATAACACCTCCTGTTGCGTATGTAAAAGATATACTCACTCGTAAGGATGTCTTCTTGTGAGTTATATTTAAGGTGTGTCGATTAATCTTGACCGGCTTGTATTGTATAATCACCGGCCCTAAATGTTGGACAACCATGTAAATCGGATACAAGATTTTTATTAATAAGATTGTCCCAAGTTATAAAAGATATTTTGTGCCTCGTGCATTCAAATCAATTTTCAAACTATTTTCCAAAATGAGTCAGTTAATTGTATTTACCAGTGTAAACTGACGTATTTTCCAAAAAGGTTAAGTGACAGGTACTGAACGTAATTGGCTGGAAGCTCAGGGCGTTAATAAGGAATCTTGAAAGTTCTAGATGCCTGAAGTCTGTTGAATAGTTTTTCTTTTATTTGATCCGCCTGTGGATCCTTTACTTTCCGTTGTAATACTTTGATATTACTTTATATTCGGATTGTAATATATTTATCTTTTTCTTCCGCTGTGCATTTATATATTGTGTTGTTTGACTATGATAATATCAACTACGTCACGATACTCCCCACCGGGCCCACCGGTCAAACGTGGAAATATCGGGGTGTGACAACATCCATGAGTGTATCCGGGTACCGACATGGAGGCAGGCACGTTCGCTACGCAGATCCATATGACAGGTGGTGGGGATGATTCTGACGACACCGGTGAGGACATGGAGGATTAGTATTTCTATTTGTTGGATGAACTTTATTTGTTAAACATTTGTAGGCATGTATGAACAAATATTTATTTATTTTTGTTTATTTTGGTTGTGTTGGGCATCTATGGACAAGTATTTATTTCATTTTGGTATGTTTAAACATTTGTAACTTGATGAGTGTTTGTTCGTTTTGTTATTTATGCTTAGTTATTTATGCTTAGTCGAATTATTATAAAAAACAACATTTTTTAAAAACTTAATATTTATAATAATATTAAAAAACAACATTTATAACTAATATTCGATTACATGTCTTGCATAAACTTACATACTAACAATGAAAAATAACAAGACAAACAACACAAAAAAAAAATCCAACTGATTATCAAACAACTTTCCCTCCTACGAACAACCTTTGAATGATTATCTTCAAATTCCACGGCTTGCAATTTATACATTCGAACCTCCTCTCTCAAATACTTGACTTCGTTTTCAAGCACAGCCTCCGTATCCATCAGTTCTTTGATGACCACACATGCCCGATGACACATGGGAGGATCATGCCACACAAAGAAGTTGCACTTAGAACGCTGACACGGAAGAGGAATTAGTGTTTCAAAGTAAGGATGACAAAAATACCCGACTATATACCCGATTTTTTTAATTTATATTTTAATAACCGGGTATGAGTATGGGATTAAAAACATACCATATTGTGGCAAGTGTAAAATTGACGTCCGGGATTAGCTTCAGTCCAAGACGTTCTTAGTGCAGCCGTCCTACCACATTTGCAAACAACCATTGTGAATTTGTGATTGTGAAGATGGTGTATATTTCATTTGCAACTTCTGATACGTATACAAGCTTTTAAAAAAAAACAACTCGATAAGCTGCTCATAGGGCCATACGCGCGTATGGGGGTACGGAAACTGACAACTTTTCAGGGAATACGCTTCGTATAGCCCGATGGGCCCCGTATACGTCTACTTTTTCTGAAAAGTTGACAGAAACATTTATTACACTTCACTTCCATACGCGTCTCATTGAACTTCAGTTTCCTTTTATAGTTAAAACGAACAAAGCTGGTTACAAGTACATATGTAAAGGTTTTTTTTGGACTGAGTTCTGGACCACACGATGACAATCCGGCAGGTGGTCTCTCGTATAGTTTTCGCTCTCATATCGCTCTATACGGTCGGAATATTCAAGGTTTGTTTTTTTTTGTGGTTTTATTTTGGCCGTTTGTGGTGGTGTTGGGGTTGTGGCTGTGGTGGTGGTGGTAGTGGGTCGGATGTGGTGGTGGTGGGCCGGCTACGGTGGTTGGGGTGGTGGTGGGTTGGTTGGGGTGGTGGTCATGGGTCGGCTGTGGTAGTGGTGGTGGTAGTGGTGGTGGTGGTGGGTCGGCTGTGGTGGTGGTGGTGGTGGTGGGTCGGTTGTGGAGGTTGTGGTGGTGGTGGTGGGTCGGCTGTGGTGGTGGTAGTGGTGGTTCGGCTGTGGAGGTTGTGGTGGTGGTGGTGGTGGGTCGGCTATGGAGGTAGATGAGGTGGTTAAGGGTGGTGGTGGGCTATGGTGGTGTCGTGGTGGGTGGTGGTTGTGGTGGTGCTTGAATTGGATTTTTATTTTTTTTATTTTTACAATATATTTTCGAATGCCGAGACTAATGCTAAATTGTGTTTTTTATTAACAGGATATCGAAAGTCGGTGTTTTGACGGTGGTGGTAGCGTAATCCTTATGGAGAAACTACGTTTGTATTTCAGATTCATGCACTAGAACACCGATCTAGGATTACGTGTTATCGGAGTAGCCTGTTGCCTCGTCAGCTCCCAGTGACGTTAGCCAACGCGATCCGCCCCGTGACATGTCCTTCCAAGAGAGGAGTTCATTAGTGTTCTCATGAGCCTTCCACCAACGGGAATGCCACTGTGCTCACCATCCCGAGGGGACACGGAAGATTGGACGGTGGTTAATAAGCGAAATGCCGACTCCACTGCTCCAACCTCCTGATCCCTTGTGCCATTGAAATGCGGTAGATGTGAAGCAGAAATCCCGTTGGAAGGTAGGGTTCGGTACACAATTTCAAGACAGCCGGCCTGTCTCGAAATTGTGTATGCTGCACCCATCGTTTTCCTGTGTAGGAATTCAAGAATATGTAACAATTAGCGATTTAGGGTTTAGTCGTTACATTTTGTATCAAAGTTACATGTTTTGTGTATTAATATAAAATGATGTTTAGTTACATTTTGAATTACGTTTCTTATTGCGTTATGGTTAATAAACGACAAGTGAAAAACAATTAAAGACATAAAAATTTGACATTTTATAACATACACATTGCGTTATGGAAACAATTAAACACATAATAATAATTGATAAATAAAAAAGTTGACATTTAATAAAACGTTATAATATACCCATTTAATAAAATTTGACATTTAAAAGTTTGACAATTAAAGACGTAACAATACTCATTTAGTAATATTAAATAAAACTCGTTTAATAAAAATTTGGCATTTAAAATATTTGACAATTAAAGACATAATAATAATTCATAAATAAAAAACTTTGTTATAATATATACAATTCGTTTTATAAAAAAAAATTGACATTTAATAATACTTATAAAAATTTGACATTTTATAATATGCACAATTTATTTCATAAAAATGTGAAGTTTTTAATAATAATACTTAATAAAAAAACATATGCACATTTTTTTTATTAAAAATATACACAATTCATTTCATAAAAATATGAAGTTTTATAATACTATTACAATTTTTTATAACAACATTTTATAAAAAAATATTAATTTTCTTATATAAATATTTCACAACTTTCTCATACAAAAACCCTATCAAAATAAAGTTCCTTACATCCTAATCATTGGCTGACACCCAATGATTGGCATTAATTAGATGGTAGGGACCATTTTCAAACGTATAGAGCTATGAGGGACGTATGGGTGGAGTCAGTTTGAGGCGTATTAGGCAATGAGGGGCGTATAGGGTTAAGGGATGTGTAGATACTTCTGGGGGATGTATGAATACCTCCACCGTAAAAGAAAAAGAAAAAGTTAAATGTAACCATGCATTTTTTTAAACTAACAGTAGACACATGCAAAAAGTCGTTTACGAGAAAAAAAAAAAATTTACTTTGAATATAGATAAAATTATATCTAAATGTTGAAAAAAAAAATGAAATTATGCATTTAGTTTTTTTTTTTTTTTAAGT
The DNA here is from genome assembly GCA_030545235.1 of Helianthus tuberosus. Classification (NCBI taxonomy): domain Eukaryota; kingdom Viridiplantae; phylum Streptophyta; class Magnoliopsida; order Asterales; family Asteraceae; genus Helianthus; species Helianthus tuberosus. The sequence continues at coordinate 181,399,342 of CM060420.1, forward strand.
TAACAATAAAAGTTAAATTAAGTTGATAAATAAAACATTATTAAAAAAAATATATATTAAAAAAGAAATTAAAAAAAAAATCTTATTGGCACATTGGGTAGTGGGTACATCTTATTGGTTACTAAAAAGTTTTCTTGATTGCAAGGGATGAATAAGACATGAATGGTGTAACAATTATTCATAAAGTTGGTTAATACAATGAAAATGATTATGAATTCTAATAGTTAGCCGTTATGCAAGTCAGTAGTTAAGTTGAAGTTTACTGGAATAAAAATAAACGTTGATATCATCAATCAAGTTGAAGCAAGCCACTGCATCGGTTTGGTCGAACGATGTGGATATTTGGAAAGAAAGGGGAGTCAGGATTTGGAGCTTCTTCAACAGCTGAAGATGTTACTCAAGGAATCGACGGAACCGGTCTCACAGCCCTTGTTACTGGTAAAATCTTGCATCTTCAACTCATCAGGATTCTTTTTTTTTTCTTTTTCTTCACAACTGTTTGACTTTTGATTTCTGATTTGGGATTAGTGGAAGATCATATTGTTAATATTCAAACTTTAAGAATTTACATCGAGATAGTTGGTAAACGGGGAACAAGTTGCGCCGCTACCCCTTTTTGAATAGCAAAACTAAGTCTTTTAAAAACTACGGCCATCTTGGTTTACCTTGATTGCTAAATCTTCTTCATCTTGATTTTTTTTAATAAATAAATAAAATCATTGGAGAATTAACCGAAATTATTCTTATTTTACAAGCTTGATGTGGGCATTTTTTTCTTGTTTTTGGATCCACAGCTATTTTAAAGTAAATAATCAACCCTTTGACCACCAAAAGTCAACGTGTAGTTCACTAACTTTTAATATGTTTATATACGATATTTGGCTATTGATGTGTACATTTAGGAGCTTCAAGTGGTATTGGCCTGGAAACAACACGAGTCCTTGCTTTACGCGGTGTGCATGTGGTTATGGCAGTAAGAAATACAGAAACCGGTAAAAAGGTTAAAGAAAATATAATTACAGAAATACCTAATGCTAAGGTTGATGTAATGGAGTTAGATCTAAGCTCTCTTGCATCCGTGAGAACGTTTGCAGCCGATTATTGTTCCTCGGGTCTGCCTTTAAACATTCTCATGTAAGCAACACTTTGAATTCACCTTGTTTCGCTTTTCATATTTGGACAAATTTTTATGTTTATTGATCTTTATTATTATACGTTGACAGTTAAAAAGATCTTATATTTTTACTGTCGAAAGTAACAATGCAGGGGTCATGGCTCCTCCGTTCACGCTTTCAAAAGATAAGATTGAATTACAGTTTGCAACAAATCATTTAGGTATGTGCCTATCAGTGTTTGAAACAATAAACAGATCATGCTTTTGATTATCTAATTATTTGAAGTGTGGTCTTCTTTCAGGTCATTTTCTTTTGACGAATCTGTTACTTGAGACCATGAAGAATACTTCACGCGAGCACAAAAAAGAAGGACGAATAGTAAATGTGTCATCGATGGGTCATCATATGGCAAACAAAGGAATTTACTTTGATAAAATAAACGATGAATCAAGGTATACGACCCAAATTCATTGCACATATTTGTATGCGACATTTGGTGTGTGTATGTGAACGTTTATGGTTTTTTCTATGGTTCAGTTACAGCCCCTTATACGCCTACGGGCAGTCAAAGTTGGCAAACATATTGCATGCCAATGAGCTAACAAGACAATTTAAGGTAAAAAAATTAGTTGTGCTCAATGTTTTAAAAACCGGTAAATACCGGCCGGTTATACCGGTATTACCGTTTCCAGATGTAAATCCGGTACGAAACACCCCGGTAAATAAGTGAAACGGCATAAGGTTTGTACCGGCGGTAAAATCCGGTATACCGGTTTGAAACGTAATACCGGTACCGGCCCAGGGTTATTTTAGTTTGGGTTGTTACTTATTTATATTATATATGTTACTTATCTTACGTAATTTTTATATATTATGATTATTCGTAACTAAAAGTTCTTATTTACTATTGTATGAAACGAAAATAGTTGATGTATTCAACACTCAAATGGCTTAAACATATCGTACACTTTCATTTAAAAGATCTTGTTGGAAAATTGAATGATTTTCGATTATCTTTTGGATTTTTTTTTATTATGGATTTACTTTTGGGTCACTTTTAATATCTAATCATGCATTTTTTGATTAACTTTTGAGTTAATGTTATAATTATTAAAATTATAGAGTTAGCTAGTCAACCCGGTTGAACCTCTCGGTACAACCTGGTTCAACCGGTTGAACCATTTTTTAGCCTAATCCGGTTTGATTTAAAAACCGGTTTTTAAAACATTGGTTGTGCTATTTATCAACACATTATAATTGACTCTCTTGTAATAACCAGGAAGAAAGAGTGGAGTTAACAGCAAACTCGCTGCATCCTGGTGCCATTGCAACCAGTCTTTTACGTCATCACAGCTTTCTCGAGGGTAAGAATTGGAACCTTTTAACTTAACCTCTACTGTTTAAACCTCTTTGTTACATATTGTTCTTGAATCAGGTGTAATGAACTGGGTTGGTAAATACTTCCTGAAAACTATCCCACAGGTTTGTGTTAGACCCCACTGAATTTGCGTTTCTAAACCTAACTTTCCATGAAATTGACACTTTGGACCCTTCCGATTTTCAGGGAGCTGCAACTACATGTTACGTGGCGTTACACCCACAGGTCAAAGGGGTCAGCGGCGAGTATTTTTCAGACAGTAACATAGCAAAGCCAAGTTCCCTTGCTAAAGATTCTGATTTGGCTAAGAAACTCTGGGATTTTAGCCTGAGCATGGTGGCTCTATAACTGGACTGGATACAGTGAAATATTGTAAGATTTGCTTATATGGTTTCATGCATGAGACTTGCAATAGCAAGGTGCAATCTTATTATCTTTAAAAGATTTGTAACGTGACATGTAATATTGTAAATAAGACTTGAACACTTATTTAAGTTATCATCATCACTGACAAAGCTTTTGTAGTGCACAAAGCATGGTTACATAACTGTTTTCATTCCCTATTCTAGTTTAAACCAGGAATGAACACTTTTATGCGAAACCATGCGCTACATCTTTGAACAACTGTCAAACCAACTTTTTTCGACAAAATCTAGATTCTAACCATCTTCCTGTTCTGCGGTCTAACCATAAACAAAAACAAACATACTAACTCCCTGCTGCTGCATAATAAGTAGGAGGTGTGTACACTTCTTAACACGGCCAACATCAACCACTATTGATAAGCTATATCCATCCGCATAACCGAGCCGCACCTGTCCCTCCTTCCATATATTATCTTCAAAACGCACTTGTGAACATAAAAACAAAACTACATATATATAGATACTATTCATAAAATCTTCTTTTAGTCAGCTGAAACGGTGAGCGACTCAAGTCAACACCGACTTCCCTGCCATAAGCTTCTTTTGGTTCCCTACAAAATCATTGTCTGGGGGAATTATCTCTTGAAAGGGAGATCCTTGAGGCATTGCTCGAAACATATCACGCTCGGGATTTAGAACATGGAGTGCATTACTAGCAGGGGCGAAGGATCTGGTCGGAGACCTAGAAGTTGAAATCAAACCCAGAAAATCAGGACTGTATGGCTTCTCCGCCTGATGATAAAACGGAACGGCCCCACCAGCAGCAGCTCCGGTTAGAGGTGTTGGTAAGATGGCTCTTGGGCTCGATGTTGGAGATGTGGTTAGCCTTCTGTTCATCTTTTGACTTCTAGAATGAGGAACCGGAACGCCTTCAGAAGCATGTCCAATGCCCTACAACCATCATAAAATATAAAATATCATCACACTGAATAATTTCCAGGAAAAAAATTAAGTAAAATATCATACAAGAGATCTCATTGCATTTGTATTTGGGCCAGGGTCAGGCATCAATGTTTCAGATGAAGCAATATCTTTTACAAAGGGGTGGTCAAGAAGCTGGGCAGCGCTAGGGCGGCGTGACGGGGCCCACTGGAAGCATTGAAAGATAAAATCTTTAGCATCACCGGAAAGATGATCGGGGATTTCCGGAGTTACTTCTGTGTTTCCAACCTTAAATAAAGCAGCAACCTTTAACCATAAAGCAAGAAAATAAAATAGTGAGCTTAGGTGAACCAAGAATATATATCTACATAAAAAACGTATTTTCCGGTTTTTTAAATTCTTATTTACTAACCCCTTCGTACTCACTCCAAGGAGGTTTAGTTGTAGCCATTTCTACTATTGTACACCCAAGGCTCCATATATCCCCCACAAGATTGCCACCGCTTGAATCATTGTTAATAATCTATAACAGTTCATTTAATTTGGCAGTTCTAATCACAGAATAATTTGATTATGAAAAGAAATAACTAATTAAATTTGGCAGGTAAATAAACCTCGGGTGCCATCCAGTGCGCACTTCCTTTGAACGATAATGAGCATGACGGTCCTGAAATCTGCAAAATGAAATCAAGTCGGGAAACCAAAAGTCGGTTGGCAAATTCAAATTTGTATTTTGTAATAAGCAAGTAATGTGTGTCTTACGTGTTTTGCCACCCCAAAATCGGCTAATTTTACACGTCCCTTAGGATCAACGAGTATATTTGCTCCCTTTATGTCCCTAATACACATCACACAATATGTGATTGACATACTGTGAGAACTATAATAACCATAAGATGTGAACAAAATAAACTTACCTGTGGACCGTATTTGTTGAATGCAAATACACCAGTCCAGACAAGATCTGACGAGTAAAACTTTTGATTGCCACTTCTCCAAACTCGCCATATTCCTGAAGAAGTTTAAAAATCGAACCACCAGCAACATATTCCAAGTATACACAAATTTTGTCATCCATCTGATAATTTTGCCAAAAACAATTATCATATAAAATTAACTAGAAATTATAAATAAATAAATAACAGGGGTGCGTCGAATTTGATAAATTGTTTTTCTTACAGTCTCAGATCCATAGTATTGAACAATGTTTGGATGTCGCAAACGGCTTAAAAGTGCAATTTCCTGTCAGATTTAAGAACATATACATTGTATGTATTACCAAAAAAGAAAAGAAAGAAAGGTGACATATAATTAAAGGGTGCACTGAAAAAAACTTACTTGCCGCAACTGTTGGGCACTTTCTTTCGACCTTGAATCATCCGAAAATAAAGTCACCTCCTTCATTGCACACATTTCCCCCCTTTCACTAGAGTTCATGAATCAAATAAATCAAACATTCAAGAATCAAATAAGTCAAAGAGTGATTGAAAATAGTCAACCTGTTGAAACCGAGATAAACATGACCAAATGTGCCTCTACCAAGCAACCGACCCTTTTTCCAGCCTGAACCATGGCTAGCCAAAATATCAGCTCGACCCGGACTTTTTGGAATCACTGGTGTGGTTCTGGTTGTATACCAGGGTGTAGAAGGACCAGTGTTGGACATTGCTAGTGGAGGAAGGGGTAGTCGGTGGGTTTGTTGTTTTGCATTGACTGCATCACCGGGCCAGTTTGCAGATGAATCCATGTTTGACCCACCAGCCCATGGATGCAACGGGCTGACAGGCCCACTTTGTATTCTTGAGCTAGGACCAGGGCTAGTCATTCTAGGACTAGGTATGGGTGTGTGTTCAGGGGTATATCTATTGCGCTGCCAAAACAGTTGAGCCGCCGTTTCTCCACCAACCAAATTATAACTTGAGCTCTGACCTGACTCTGGACTAGAACATGGGCCCGGCCCAGGAAAACCAGTGTCAGCATAAGGCCTCCTGGCCCAGAAACCAGTCAGGGCCGGTTCAGGCTCAAATACCCTCATTGGACTTTTAGAAGGACTGGACATGGAACTATCAGGTTGAGGTATCTGTAGATTTGCCATGTGGCGACTTAAAGGATGCCACTTTGGTGATTTTTGCACCGTTTGGCTGCTCACACACGCTTTAACTGCCCTCAGTTTCTCCCTTTTCTTTTGAGTTGCATAAGTAAGATGCCTAAAGATAAAGAAAATTTGTGTTAATAGCGAAGGGTAAACTGTAAACGTAACTATAGCCGATTTAACATATATATTCATCTCAATTTTCCAATTAAAGAAATACAGCAGAAAAGGGGCAAATGTAATATCGATAAAGATGCAAGAAATCAATGATCATGATTGATGATCCTACTTTATATACATAAAAAGAATAAATCTATAAGTGATTAATAAACAAGTATGAAACACACCTAGAAGGACCATTTGTAGAATTTTTATCCCCAGTTTCATAATTGGATGCTTGAGGGCTTAAAAACCGGAAATTAGCGGGATCAAAACTATCATTGTCACTGTCACTATCAGTAAAAACTGAATCTGTTGCTAAATAGCCTTCAACGTCTGTTTGATCATGTCCATTTTGGGCATGATTATATCTAGGAAGCGGGAAATGAAACAATGGTGACAAGCCTTCGCTACTTCTTCGGTTTCTTGATTCCCGATTTCCCTCCTCAACCCGGCCCATATCAGACAAGTTTTCAGGAAGAGGTAGTGGGTGGGCGTGAGGCCATCTTTCAGCAAAATTTTGAGATTGTGCCACTGGATTTGACGGAGTAGAAGCCCGAACCTCGTCTCGAAAGTGTAACGAGGTTCGTTTAGATTCAGACGGACTTTTTAGCTTTCTTCGAATAAAACCAATAATGCCGCCCCCATTCGATTTCTTTTTTGCTTCTTTTGATGAAGATTTACTCCACCATGGAGACATAATTGTTGAAATTTGATTAGTAGTAGACTAGAGACTACGAATCACCAACTGATGTATAGTTTCTACTTGATTTGAAGCTCACATTTCAATTGAGAGCAGAATCGGTTCTGCAATTTCTAGGTTACAAGTGAGAATTGGGAACAATTTTCTTTGAAAATCTTCCCAAATATTATCATATGCTTAAATAAGACAATATATGACTCTGCTTCCGTAGTCATGAAATAAATAGTAATTACTTGAATGACCGGTGCACCGATAGCTGCATTTAAGAATCATATATTAAATTCGAGAAGATAACTATCAATTACGCATAGAGTTCTAAATCAAGATTCAAGTTTTGCTTCATCGACTCAACAAACTGAGCATCTAATGCTAAAAGTCAAGGTAGAGATGTGTGTGATTTCCAATTTTTCAGTTTTTTGTCACGTCTTCTATGACTAGTTTAAGTACCCGTGTGTTATACGGGTTACACAAAGTTAATTATATTATTTATTAGTGTTTACATATAACTTTGAAATGAAAGTAACGTTTCATTACTTATGTAAAGATAAAATTACAATGAACAAAAAAAAAGTCGTTAAAGATTTCTTTATACACCACATTTGTTCTTCATCTCAATCGTGTAAACGTTCTTAGACGATGACAATGAGGTGCCGACGGTGGTGGATCCTGCCAGTGGTGTTTCATCAATCAGTAACCTTTATGGTGGTGTATGGAGGGTGATGGTGAAACGAAGAGAGGTTATGTAGTGTGTGCAAAAACTATAACCGAAATTGACCCGTAACCAAAAATCAATCATTTGACATATTTCCCTTTTAGTTATAAAAGTTATTTAACCCGTTTGGCTAAAAAAATGAACGGCATTTAACGTATTTGATATGTTTCCCTTTTTGAAAAAATAAAAAAAAGGTATTTGTCCCGTTACGCCAAAATTTAACCATTCGACATATTTCCCTTTTGACAAAAAAAAGTTGTTTGACCCGTCAGGTTTTAAGTGTAACCCATATTGACCCATAAGTAAAAACAAATGAGAATGAAAATTTTGATTTAGTTAGCAAAGTAATTTAGTTACCTGCAATTTTCAAGATCTGAACCCCAAACTTTTTTTCTAACAACAATTAGCTTCACATTCCATTTTACTTCAGGTGTTACACAAGATCCTTGCAACAATGAAGAATTGTGTATCTTCTTTTAAAACATTACCAAATCTCCTAGTTTTGTCTTCAGAAGCTGTAGCAACATCAGGTGAAATGGTTGGCACTTCAACAAACGCGTATTGGAGCTTGGAATTCACTGCAACAGCCGAGGAAAAGAAATGATAAACATGTGGATATACGTAGATAATTTTATAAGCTTACAGATATGAACCCATACCAGCATTTGTAGGAATAGTCTAGGGAGTGGTTGTCCAAATTGCATATCTATATAATATATATATAGGGTAAGGTTAACGTACAATATTCTTTAACGTGCGATGGTACGATATGAAATTACGCATATTATAAAACTGAAAACCCTATTCACGGATGAACAAAAACCATAAATCACGCATGTTGAAAAAAAACATAATCACACATGGTTATGATTTTTCAACATGCGTGATTAGGGTTTTGAGTTTTATAACGTGCGTAATTTCATATCGTACCATCGCACGCTAAGTAACATTGTATTTTACACTTTCACTATATATATACACATAGCCTTCAAAGTTGTGGGTGTCAAATCCATGGCATGGCTCGAAGTGGATTGGGAATCACGGTGTTAAACACTACCTTCTGGTTGGGTTGGCTACGGCGTGAATGGGGTGGCGACATGGCGTGGCCCCTCCACAGGTTGTTGTTGGCATGTTTAAAAAATACAAATATGAAAGTAGGAGGTCGAATGGACCGTTGAACGGTCAAAAACAATAAACAAATATATATTTTTTTTTTCATTTACTACATCTTGTTAGCCAAAAGAATTAGATCATCAATGTTAGTAGTAGATTGTTTGTAATCACAACTGATACCTTATCCTCAGGCTCCTTCTCCTCATATTCATTTGCAACATTCTCTTTTTTCTCATCCATTTGACTCTTCTTCGGCCAAGGGCGTGTTAGAAACCACAGGTTTCTCGCCTTCATTCACCACTTATTCAGTATCACTATGAAAAAAAAAACAGTAAAAATTACTAACTAAGAAATAAAAAAACTACAGATGGAGATTTTAACTCATGTACACATGAATAGTTCGCTTTGTGTCATCTAATACTATCCATTGAGCGTATTAAATTTATGAGGTTTGATTAACTTCCTCATCAGAGAAAGATATAATACCTGAGTCGTCTTGTGGCGTAAACTTGATGTAATCAGTAAGCTATAATTGTATGTTTTGGTGGTGGTCTAGCCCCTTGCTAATACACATCTTTATCATTAACACGGTCTTCTTGCTGTTGGTTTTAACTCTTTGATCGTGTCGTCGTCAAGTTCCATATCAAGAATTCCACATCGATAAGATGCCCATTGTTAAAATGAAACCAACATTTTTATCGATTTCGACCAAAAACATGCATTGACTAAACTTTTTATAAAACGAAAAAACAACATTTTTAATCTATAACATGCTACACCTCCTCATCACAGGTAATTGTCTTTTCGGAAACTATGTTTCAATGTATATGATTGGACCGGACCAGACCGGACCAGACGAGATCGGTTGGACCGAAACCGAACCCTCTTAACCAGTTTAGGCTTAAGCAACCATCTGTTAACTGTTCAATTCACTTAAGTCTGTTAATTGCTCACCCTTAGACTAACAGTATCCAATTTTTTTAATCAAATTCACAGAGTCTTCAGCTAAAACATACCTATCTGAAGCTACTTCTTCTGTTTCTTCTTCCGATACTCTTTCTATCGTCTGGTAACATCTTATTTAGAAAGAATCATGAGGTCGACTCACTCTCACCGACAGATAGAGATTTCTTTCTTCAAGCCCTGGCCTGGAACTCGAATTCTTCTTGTCTTCTTCTTGTTCAAAATAATCATCCGACTCACTCACAGACTCCTATGCTTATCCCTAGAACTCTTCTTCAGGTGAAGAAGATGAAGAGAAGCATAGTCAGTCAGAGTGTTAGGGTTTGTCATTTTGAGAAGGATGAAAGAAAAGGAGAACATATGATGAATGTGGCAATCGCAAATGTTGAAGGACCTGCGGGTTCTTCATCCCCCTCCCCTGCCAACTCAGTTCCATAACGCCCAAAACACCGCTGCGCTGCGGGGACGCTATGGGAGGTTAGATCGTGAGATATGTTGGGGCTTGGGTTGGGCATTGGTTGACACGTGGGATGGGACAAAAAAACCACGCCCATGGGTTGGGTTGGGGGCATGAGTTGACACATAGTCATTGAGAGCCCGCCATGTCAGCTTGCTCCCCCGCCCCACGCCCGGCTTGAAAGCCAAGCCCCAAGGGTCACTCCCAAACCCAAGCCCCCGGGGTGGTGGCTTGGGCGTTTTCCCCCAACCCACGCCCCAACCCAAGCCCCATACCCCATGGCCTTAGCCAGCCCGGGCACCAAAGAAGAAGGCATGTGGGCCCATTGATTCCCACCAATTAGTATTATTTTTTTTTGATTTTCTTTTTCTTTTTGTTATATTATTTTAAGATAAATTGCAGAAATCAACCTTTATGTTATACAAAAACTGCATTTCGTACTTTTTACTATGAAATCGGCAAAAACCAACATTTATGTTCATGTTTTGAGACAGGTTCAACCTTTACCACTAACCTCGTCCAAAAACTCAGTTAACTTACCTCACATGCTTTGCATGTGAGGGTATTATGGTCTTTTCAACCCAATCTTTTTTTATTAATAAATTAAATAATATACATATGGCCATCATATAAATTCTTCTTGTTCATCTCCCAGCTTCGACTAGAAAACCCAGATCTAACAAGCTTGTTCATCTCCTAGCATCATAACAGGTCATACCAGTTCGTAAGTGGTCACAGCTGAACATAAATCAGTTAGTCAGCCATGTATACACAGTAAAAGCAACACTCATATGTAGCTAGCTTGTATAATCATCGTAATAAAAATGAAAGCTAGCAAAATTCAACTTTGGCAGTATGGCAGCACAAAATTCAATCACTTACATAGTTTTAACTGCACTTCTCCTTTTACTTCTAGAGTTACCTACCTATGAATTATCGGATTATAACTAACTTCATGAAGATTTTGACCAATCAGATCCTCTAAAACACTTTCCATTGACCAGAAATTCAAGGTCAAATTCATCCATTACTCAGTTCCGGAGGCGGAGCTACAGCAACCACCGGTGGAGGCGGAGTAGCTACAAACACCGGCGGAGGCGGAGTTTGATTACCACTACTCAATTCCGAAGGCGGTGGTGCTAGTGACGGAACCGGAGCCGGTGGAGCTAAATTCGAACTTGAACCAAATGACGGCAGCGGCGGAGGAGGATAGAGAATGGAAGGACTGGATGCACCGAAATCAGGAGTGGAGGTGATCGGAAAGTCCACCGGCGGCGGCGAACTGAGATCCGATTGAGAGCATGAGTCGTCGGAGCAGTTATGTGATTTAGGATGAATTTTATAGCGGGGGACGCCGAAGCCTAACAGGAGGCCAGTATAAGGAGAACAGTGACGAGAAAGATAAAGTTCTTTGATTGTGTAGGGAGAAAGAGATAGTAAAGTTATATAGTTATAACTTTTTGTTTGATTTAAAATAAAATATATTAAATAAAAAGTTTAGGAAAAGACCATAATATGTAGGTCCGTTTTTCTCGGAGGATCCAATACGTAACATATCCTTGTTTATCACAAACACTATCACGGGTGCGAAATCCCCGTAAAGGTGCAAACCAAACAAATGTAAAGCGGATAACACGAACAGATAATCAAAGATTCACTTAGATTAACAGGATGAGAACAAACTGCAAACACATACACACAATGCTTGACGATCAACTCTCAGTTTCTCTCTATGCTCTCATTTTCTAAACTGTGAAACATACCAAGTATATATACTGACCCTTGGACGAAAACCCTTTGGACGAAAACATGTGCGACGAAATCAGTGATTTCGCCACACACATATCGACGAAAACCAAAGGGGATTTCGTCATGAGCATATATGACGAAATTGGATTTCGTCATGAGCAATCATGGACAGAAACTACTAAGGCATGGACAGTTAAGCATGATTACACAACATCTAAACATAATGCACACTAGCATTAGGTTAAGATACAAATACAAAGACAAGACGTCATACCAAGTAGGATAGGAGGATATCCGACTAGGTAGACATGACGGAACGTACAGACTCGATAACAAAAGACTGCTTAACATACAATGAAACAAGACAAGTTACAGACACAAAACTGCACTAACAAACTCCCCCTTGTCTGTTGCTTGGTCTTCGCTCTTTGAGTCTTCAATCTTCAGTGTTTTGTGGACCAGGTGCTCCCGGCATGAATACCACGATAAAAGCAGAAACAAGCGACGCGTTGGAACAGTAAAGCTTGTTGAGCGTACTCGTCTTCATAGAAGATATCATGCCGAAACAGTTTGTTGATGTCGGTCGCAGACATGTTGACAATCCACATCAAATCTAGCATGCGGAAGTTTTCCTGATCTTTAAATACAATCACCGCTTCATGCGTATCCGAGTCGTAACACCATAACCTCATATTCTCCAAGAAATTTTGTTTCATCGGCATCAGCGGAATTTTATCCATGACTTTCGGCGGCTGATAGATTAGCTTGTATCGACCCGTGTTGGTCTCTGGATCTAACGTATACTTGATCTGCTGATAGATTGGAAACTGCGGTTTGTATAGTTCATCTTTCCACCCGTTTCGACGATTGAACTTCAATCTCTTTTCGAACAAAGTTGCTCCAGCATCGTTTGAGTGATTGATCAGTTTCAACTTCGTTAAGGCAGCAACATCATAGAATGGCAGAGATGTGATACTCAGGAACGAATTGAAATACTGTATGCCATGTTCGCGCTTGATGGCCACACAGTGAATATCCTTCACAAACATCCAGCTGAGTATTTTTCCATGCGGCTTTTCTTTTATGTACTGCATGTAATCAACTTGCGCTTCCGGAGGAGCTGGTTTCTCGATCTTCGACAAAAAGCTTTTTCTCCATTCTTGGAATGCGTCTGTCGGATCGTCTGAAGAATCACGTTTATTAAATTGCTCGTTGATGTATTCAAGATTCTTTTTCAGCCATTCTTCATCGAACGGATCAAACTTCGTTCTGTCAGCACGAACGTAAGTTGATTTACTCGATTCGCCTTCAAAAACTATTTCATCCAGATTCTCGGTGTCAGCTGTTTCTGGTTCAATTGGCATTTGATCAATCACAGCATCATCAACTGTGTTCATTTCTTCCAAAGCTAGTTTCTGTTCATATGATAAATCTTCCACCGACTCCCCTTCTTCTAAAAGTTCTCTAGATACTGGATGTACAACCTGTAAGGCAATATCAGAAGAGCTAATAACATTAGAAGTACCAGCCATGTCACTTTCCACGTAGGAAATGCTTTCAAACATTTGCATTTCAGCTTGTGCACTACTCGATGTTCCTTGAGAAGATTTGACTTGTGAAGGCTGGTAAACTACGATCTGTGTAGATGTAGAGGCTGGAGGTTGTTGAGCTGCAGCTGAGGGATCTGGATTCCCTTGATCTTCAGAATCATGATCATGCTTCTTCAACACTTCCTGTTGCTTGCATCGTTCTTCCCACAAAACAACAACACGTTTTCTGATGATTTTGAGATTATTATTCATAATCCTAACTCCATCAGCAATAGTTTTATTTCGACTGTCGTACCACGCCTTGATTTCACTATACTTTGCCTTGAGCGTTTCAGCAGATTGTTGAAGAACACCACTGATTTGTCTGAAATGATTCATCTCTAACCCACGAGCATTATCGGCCGCTTTTAGTCTTTCATTTTCAGCTTTAAGTTGATCGATCTCGGCTTGTTGGCGTCCTATAACAGTTTGTTGTTGTTCAACAGTGGACTTCAATGTATTTATTTCCACCAGTTGACTGAGTTGATCATTCTTGGTGATCCTGATGAAATCGGTTTGCCTTTGTATACGATCTGCAGCAGCTTCAAGTTGAGAAAATAAGAAGTTGTTCTTTTCATCTTGAGACATTTCCGAGAATATCCTTTGACGTTCAGAACTAGGCTGAGATGTAGTCGCTTTGATTGCAGAAGCCATTGATCTTTGTGGAGCAACTTGATGAGTTACTGTTGGGGTTTCAGGAGCCGATGTAACCACAGGAGGTGGTTGAGTAGCTGTAGTTAGTGGTTCTGTAGACCTCGAAGGAGACGGCGCCATTGTAGAAGCTTCTTCAGCTGTGAATCCAAAGTTTGGATCCATTGCAGCTTCCTGTATAGGCTCAGAAGGAACAGATTGCTGAGCAGACGAGGAAGTACCAATGTTCTTTCTAGCTTTCTTCTTGCGAAGGACAACCGTTTTCTTTTTCTGCAAATGTTCGGTCTCAGTATCCGACGAAACATAATCAGAATCTGCTTGTTCATCCCCACCAGCACTACTAGCGCCAGGTGCACTAGCTGCTGTCGCTCCAGCATCACCACCATCACCATCACCACCTTCTTCATCATCATCACTACCAGACGAATCAGATGAATCACGCTTGCGCTTGAACTTGTCTTTCTTCATCTTTTCTAACTTGGGTTCTTCATCATCTGACTGGCTGTCATCGTGAATCCATTTGTCACTAGCAGGAGCCACGTAGTTTCT
>CM060420.1:181414078-181446483 GCA_030545235.1 Helianthus tuberosus
TATAACCTAGTTATATTAATAAAATATTTTACACATAATTTACTCTGACGTAGTATCTAAATTTAACTTTATCTTTACCGTAATTATTGAAACAAAATCCAATAATATTATAAGCTTAATTATACTTTTGTTATCTTGATTTGGATTTATGTTTTATTTGATTTTTGAATAAATAACAAAATCAAATTGATTTCAATTATTTTAATCAGCTATATTATTTTTTTGGCCTTGTTTTTATATTGATCAACTTAACACATTGTATATAGATTTGTAGAATATTAGCAACATGCAACGAAATTGATAAACAGTTCATTAATTTACTAACTTGTAGACTCGTGTATTACACGAGTTTGAGAATATAAATTATGTAGTTTATACTCCCTACACGAATTAACATAACTGAATTACTTTATTACATACAACAATATAAAATAAAAGTACAATTACACAAATCTCTTAATAGTTTCTTGTATACGACATTTGTTATGTTGTTCGTAATTTAACCATTCTTATTAAGTACCAATAGCTCAAGACTACCTCTAAAAAAGTATTTAGAGATTTGTGTAATTGTACTTTTATTTTTTTATGTTATTGTATACATTAAAGTTATGTATACATTATATAATTGCATAATTTCTATCCTTAAAACCGTGTAATACACGGATCTATAAACTAGTAGAGTATAATGTACAAATCATTCATAACATTTTGATACATTTGGCTATTACATTTAAATAAAAAAAATTGTTACTGAACCTCTGATGTTTTAGTGTGTGTAACAGACAAAAATGCACAAATCTTAGAGACGATTTTAGCATTTTACTCTAATTTATATATAACTTCATGCACTATTTTATTTCTATTACATTAAATTAAAAAAAAAAAAAAACAACTTTTATATGTTCAAGAAGGTTGCAAGCTACAATAATTAGTATTCTAAGTTGTGTTTTGTAAGATTATTAATTAATTAATAGGTGTAGTAGTTTTTAAGCTAACATGTTTTACTAAACATTAAGTACATGTAAAATTCCAATCAATTCCATCTAAAATATCAGGAATAGAAAACCAAGTAAAGTCTAGTAAATCTTGTTTATAACAAAACTATTTGTAGGACTCCGAGGATAGAATTAAAGCATACCTTTCATGTATCTTTAAAGGATAGAAATGCTACTCTAACTAAGACCCTCGACTTCAAAAATCATTTTGTTTACGTGTATAGAATGGCAATTCATGTAACACAAAATGAAGGTCGACTATGGGGGAGGGCTGGGTGGCGACAGTCCCCGGGGCCCGTATTTAAAAAAAATTATAATATAAATTTAAAAAAATCAATGAATTTAATTTCAAATGATACAAGGCCCAACTAGTTTAAAAAAAGCCTAACAATTAAAACCCATTACAAATTTATAACAATTGTTTTGTCATGTTATATTTTATATATATATATGATTATTAACTTTGTATTACAGGAGGCTGCCTCTTTTTACTCGCCTTGAGCCCAAAATGTTCTATGATGCTCGGGTATAGCCTTGCATAAAATGTGGTTAAGGGAAACAAAATGAAGACCATGCTAAAAGTACTAACGACGATAGTGGTAAATAATCGCTAGGGGCGGACATATGTAGAACCAAGGGGTGGCGCCCGCTACCGCTTGGCGCTCCGCCGATAGTGTAAAATTAGTGCAAATTTTGGAAAAATTTGACCTTTTTTCGATTTCGTTACCGCTTATTTATAAAACGTTACCGCTTGGCGCGAATCATAGATCCGCCACTGATAATCGCTAACGTTAAGCGGCAATCAATGGATAGCTAGTAAATCGTAGTTGTAACAACGAGACAAGATCATTTTGAAATACTAAAAATATCATTTTGAGTTTTGTTGTTTTCAAGGAAAAGTACGTAGAAAAATCAACTAGAGAAAATACGTTTAGCTAAGTCCGATGAATATACGATATAAACAAGCAATGCAATTTTTTTTTTCATTAAAGCACTTTTAAGATCTCGCTTATTCAATTTGTACATATTATTTCTTATATCAATTTCATAATCAACAAAACATTAAGTTAACTTTACAATGCATTTTTTTTTTCCAAAAAGCTTATATCAATTTCATAATCAGCATGCCTTTGTCCCCCTAGCGTTTGACACGTTTGGCTCTTTGGCGCCAGAGGCAGTTCGTTTCTTGTCCAGAGTTCAGCGTGTAGTCCACAACAACTTTTCGACCCCTCAGGGGCGAGGCTTTGTTTTTAGTAGATTAGGGTTTTCTATTCAGAAAGGGATGGCGGCGCAGTTTGTTGCTCGTCTACCTGCTATTCTTATGTAATTTGCCCTGATGATTGGAATGAAAACAGTATTATCTTAAAAGCTTATAAATTTATTGTTTTTATTTAACTAGGAGATGTTTTAAAAAGTACTTCAACAGTATAAAAACACATTCCAAGTGTATATCACATCAATTTATTGTGCACGACTTATCTCATCATCCTGGCATAGTTGTATTTGCTTTTAGCTTCTTATGGATAAGAAAATGCAAGTAAAACACTTGTCACATGGGGTCACAAACAAACGTGAGATGCAAAGTTAATAATAGAATGTTCGACATTTATAACCTAAGCCACGTCAAATGCTCAAAAAGCAATATTGGACCCATAACAGGATGTTACCATGTTATGTGTTGCAAGTAAAATTTGCCAGTGTGTGTTTATCTTTGAACCTCAACAAAAGTTAGTTTCATTATATTTTATGTGATAAATACGAAACAGTGTCACCATATATATTTTGGTATTCAAACTAGGTTTAGACATATTTATTAATTTATGTAACCAAATATCAGTTGTTCAAGCCTTTGACTCCATGCCCCCACCGGCTAGTGTTTACGCTCCATCCACACCCAAAATCTGCAAAAGTTGTGTCACGTGCGTGCGTGCTGACTAGGATCGATCCACACCTCTGAGCTTGGACCACTGCTGTAATACCCAAAAATTTAAAACTATTATTATTATTATTATTTATTTTAGTTAATAGGAAACCCTAATTAAGACACCCAAGAGATTCCGTACAAACCCTAGAAATTTCAGAATTTTCAGAATCAGGATTAGGGCCCTAAAACTCAGGGGGGGATAAAACCTAGTTACGATTATCCACATAACTACTTGTAGAAATCGAATTTAAGAAATCCGTCAACTCAGCAAGCCTACTCATACACGTGGCAACCCTATGAAAATAGGTTGGCAGTCGCGCTGCGCGACGGCTATAGGTGTTACCAGTCGCGCTACGCGACTGGGTCAAAAATCCAGTATAAATAGAGGATGTTGGGACTTGATTCTGGGCACAAAAACAACGTTCAAACTTCAAATTCACTCTGAGTTATCGTCCAATTACTCTCCAAACACACACAAAACACTAATTAAGAGTAGCGGGGTGTTGCAGAACAGGGTAATAACTCGATCGCTATTACGATTCATTGTCCGATCGATCAATATATCCAATGGATGTTTAAGTGCTACCCACATTAGGGTTATACTTTGTCGTTCGTCATTAATTTGACGGATCATCGTTAATTCGATGGATAAAGTATTGTACTTTGTCGTTCGTCATTAATTTGACGGATCATCGTTAATTCGATGGATGAAGTATCGCACTTTGTCGTTCGTTGTGAGAATTTGATCTCGTGAGTTATCGTAAAGGCTGTATTAAGTTACTAACCTAGTTTGTGTGCATGTTATTTAAATTAGGTTAAAAGACTAATCAGTAGTCTAAACTCTGTCCGTATAAATCTGAAATATTTTCACAAGATAGCATCAAATTGGAGTTTTTAAGGTACGGATCCTGACCCCACTTCTTATTGCTTCATATTCAAATTGTTATAAACCACTAAATTACTATATATTTTAAAACACCTCACGTCTTTGAGTATCGATTCATTTGACAGTCCGTTCGAATTCTGTTCTAATCATTTGATTTAAGCTTTCATGTCATGCGATAATATTATGTTAGTTGTACTCATTATCGCATGTTCTAATATATGTTCCGTTCTGTTATGAAAATAAGTTTTATAAGTTATGTGAATAAGTCCATTTGTACTCTGATACCCTGAGTATCGCTTCTCGTGGAGTGTCCCACGAGCATGTTGTTGCGGCATCAACAGCATGTGCTCCATCTGTGACAGAGAGATTAGTTCACGGCGTCCCTAGGTACAAGTGTGGTACAAAGCTACTAGGAGGCGTATGGATCGATCCTAGAATTTAAGTTTCAGGAGGTGGATAATGGGTATGCCAACTCGCCATCTCGTGTGATAATTATGCAGGAGTAGCTACCTGTGTATTGTCACATTTTCAGTTTGCTCATGGGTACATCCGTAAGATATGATTATGAAATTATGTTCTTGCATCATATTATTTTCGCATAAAGTTCCATTCAGATAACATTTCTATAAAGCGTTACTTGTTCTTTGAGCCTATAATTCCGTACTGAACATTCGGCTCATTCCGTATAAATTTTGTATTTACAGGTCAGCAGGTTATCTTAGGCGGGGGAAAGAGAGAAGAATAAAGCTTAGGAATAAATCCGAAGATGTTAGAAATTAAGTCGATGTGTTCGTTTGTATATTAAATTTAAGTTCAGTTGTTATATCCTTGTCAAATAAATAAATGGAATTATGACTTTTGTTTATGATATCACTGTTATTGTGACACGTCAGCCCTTCCGGGTTGGGGTGTTACAGATATGGTATCAGAGCAAAGGCTCTTTCCTGTAGAAAACTTGAAGATAGTAATTAAAACCTGTGAGGAATGGGTAGATATCTATGATAGGATTCAACTTGATCTCTTATTTGGTTTAATTCCTATGTTTATTCGTATAGATGCCTCCTCGTCGTCCGCTACGTAGGAGTACTCGTACTAACCATGTACGTAACAACACTTCTTCGAATGAGACTCCAGTCGATCCAAGCGTAATTAATGCTATCAACCAGGCTGTTGCTGGGTTGCTTCCAAACCTGGTTGCTCAAACAGCTGAGGCCGTTATTCAACAAACTCGTCATCCAGAAGGCACTAACACTAATCCAACTTCTGGTGGTGAAACTCGTGAGAATACCACAAACAATACTACTTATAGTATAGACATATGGATTAGTAAATTCCAAAAACAAAAGCCGAAATCCTTTAGTCATGCTAATAATCCAGTCGAAGCAAGGAACTGGATAGCTCATATTGAAAAGATCTTCGGAGTTCTTGGAGTTCCGGAGCAATACAAAGTTAGATTGGCTACCTACAAACTCGAAGATGACGCACAAACTTGGTGGGAAGGATATAAGCATGTCAAAGGAGGGGATGATTTTGACGTTAATCTTTCATGGGTCAACTTTCGTAACATCTTTTACGATAAGTATTTTTCGACCGCTGATAAAGAAGCTTATATCAGGGAGTATGCAATAATTCGACAGGGAAATGATGAACCAACCTCTGAGTTCATTACTCGATTTTCAAGGTTGGCTAGTATTGTAGGAGACGTTGCAGGATCAGCAGAAGTCCAAGCAGAAAAATGCAAGTGGGCAGTTAATGATCGAATTCGGAAGTCGATCATGTACATGAAATTTAAGGATATCACCGAAGTTGCTGATGCAATCAAGACTTTTGAGTTCGAAAGGAAAGAATTCTTATCTCGAACTGGGGATAATAAGAAGAGAAATAGGGAAGGACAAATTAAGCAAGAAAACGGCCAATCATCCACTACGCCACAGCATCAAGATCGCAAAGTGCAAGGAAATCAAAACTCTGTAAATCAGGCACGTCCATGGCAACCTAGACTGCAAAACCCGAGGCCTGCTCAAAACCAGATTCAGTTGTCTGCAGAACCTATTAGAACTCAACCACTGAATCAGATTACATATCCTCTATGTAATACTTGTGGTAAGAAACATCCGGGAGTATGTCACCGAAGTACAGGAGCATGCTTTAGATGTGGCCAAACTGGACACATGATCAAGGAGTGTACACAGAAAGACACTAAGAAAAATAACCGATCAAACGTTGCACCACCCAATGTTGGAGGAAGAGCTTTCACACTTTCTGCTACTGATGCTGCTAATGTCCCAGGTACTGTGTCGGGAACCCTTCAGCTTGGTAAACATAGTATCTATGTGTTATTCGACACAGGAGCGACTCATTCTTTAGTATCCCATTCGTTTACTAAGTACCTTCCGATAAAACCAACTCTCTTAAATCATACCTTAATCATTTCCACTCCCATGGAAAATTCATCCGCAATCACTTACGTATATAAAGATTGTCCGATCCGTATTGAATCTATTGTGTGTAAGGCAGACCTATTTCCAATACATATGTGTGACTTTGATGTTATTCTAGGAATAGATTGGTTGTCTAGACATCGTGTAACTATAGATTGTCATTCTCGCCGTGTTATTTTCGGTGATCTTCATCATCCTGATATTATATATCAGGGAACTCAAGCTCATAAATCTCTTAAGATTATTTCTGCACTCAAAGCTCGAAAATTCATATCAAGCGGTTGTGCTGGATTCCTAGCATCGATTAGGGATACTTCTGCTAGTGTTAAGAGTATCGATAGCCATCCCGTTGTTCGTGAATATCCTGGTGTATTTCCGGATGAACTACCAGGATTACCACCCGACCGTCAGGTAGAATTCACCATCGACTTGATCCCTGGTGCCAAACCTATTTCTAAAGCTCTATACCGTATGGCTCCAATGGAACTGAAGGAGTTGAAGGAACAATTGCAAGAATTGTTAGATCTAGGATTCATAAGACCTAGTGTTTCACCTTGGGGTGCTCCGGTCTTATTTGTGAAGAAGAAAGACGGTAGTATGCGTTTATGTATTGACTACCGAGAACTGAACAAGATTACTATTCGTAATCAGTATCCTCTGCCTCGCATTGATGATCTCTTTGATCAACTTCAGGGGGCTCAGTTCTTCTCAAAAATTGACCTGAGGTCCGGGTATCATCAGCTAAAGATCAAGAATGATGATGTTCCCAAGACCGCCTTTCGTACTCGATATGGTCATTACGAATTTTTGGTTATGCCCTTTGGGCTAACTAATGCACCCGCAGTCTTCATGGATTTGATGAATCGAGTATTTCACCAATTCCTAGACAAATTCGTTATTGTCTTTATCGATGACATTCTAGTATATTCTAAAAGTCACGAAGAACATGAAGCACATCTACATGCAGTACTTAGAACCTTGCGGCATGAGAAGTTGTACGCTAAGTTTTCCAAATGTGACTTTTGGCTTAGCCAAGTGGCATTTCTAGGTCATGTCATATCAGCCGAGGGAATTATGGTAGACCCAACAAAGGTTGAAGCTATAACAAAATGGCCAAGACCTACTTCTGTTACCGAAATACGAAGTTTCTTGGGTCTTGCTGGCTATTACCGAAGATTTGTTGAAGGATTCTCGGTAATTGCTTTACCACTTACAAAACTCCTAAGGAAAGGGGTGAAGTACTCATGGAATGAGGAACAAGAGAAAAGTTTTGAAGAATTGAAGAAGCGACTCGTATCCTCTCCGATACTCGCTCTTCCTTCTGGATCAGGAGGTTACCAAGTCTATAGTGATGCCTCAAAGAAAGGATTAGGTTGTGTGTTAATGCAACATGGGAAGGTTATCGCTTATGCCTCCCGTCAGTTAAAGCCTTATGAAGTTAACTACCCTACACATGATTTAGAATTAGCCGCAGTCGTCTTTGCACTTAAGATTTGGCGACACTATCTGTATGGTGAAAGTTGTGACATCTTTACCGACCACAAGAGCCTCAAGTACATATTTACGCAGAAGGAGCTAAATATGAGGCAAAGAAGGTGGTTAGAACTTTTAAAAGATTACGACGCAAATATTCAATATCATCCAGGCAAAGCCAATGTCATATTAAGAGGGATCTCGAAAGAATGAACATTTGGCTTCAGGTTGGTAAATCTGATGGATATCTAGCTAGAATGCAGATTGAACCCGACCTCATATCACGGATTAAAGATGCACAAAAGCAAGATGGAGAACTTTGGGCAATTGTGCAAAATCTTGAGGTGGGTAAGCAATCTGAATTTCGTATAGACCATCATGGGGTGATTTGGTGCGGTAAAAGACTTTGTGTACCCGATGACTCCAGCCTTCGTGAGTCATTGTTAGCCGAAGCTCACAGTTCACCATTTGCAATTCACCCAGGATCTACCAAGATGTATCGAGACTTAAGACAGAACTTCTGGTGGAATGGCATGAAGGAAGACGTTGCTCGATACGTAAGTAAATGCCTCACTTGCCAACAAGTGAAAATTGAACACAAACGAGCAAGCGGTCTATTGCAGCCATTAGATATTCCCATATGGAAGTGGGATGAGATCACAATGGATTTTGTTACCGGTTTGCCTAAGACATTCAAGAAGAATGATGTTGTATGGGTTGTTGTCGATAGATTGTCGAAGTCAGCCCATTTTCTACCGATTCAGCAAGGATTTTCGGTTAATAAGTTATCCGAAATATTTCTTCAAGAAATTATTCGACTCCATGGCACACCATCTTCCATTGTTTCCGATAGAGACCCACGTTTCACCTCACGATTTTGGAAAGGTTTTCAGACAGCTTGGGGTACACGACTGAAGTTTAGTACGGCTTTCCATCCACAAACAGATGGGCAGTCGGAACGCACGATTCAGACCTTGGAAGACATGCTCCGAGCATGTGCACTTGAATGGTCTGGAAACTGGGATGAATATCTATGCCTTGTTGAGTTTGCTTACAACAATAGTTGGCAAGCAAGTATTGGCATGGCACCTTTTGAGCTTTTGTACGGTCGAAAATGTCGAGCACCGATATGCTGGGATGAAGTCGGAGAAAAGATTATTGAAGGGCCAGAACTAGTTCAGATTACAAACGAAAAAGTCACTATGGCACGAGAAAAACTGAAAGAAGCTCAGAGCAGACAAAAGAGCTATGCAGATCAAGATAGACGACCACTCGAATTTAAAATTGGCGACCACGTTTTCTTAAAGGTATCACATTGGCGTGGCGTTCGTAGATTTGGAATTAAAGGGAAGCTTAGTCCCCGTTTCATCGGTCCGTTTGAAATCCTTGAAAGAATTGGAGAAGTGTCATATCGACTGGCTTTACCTCCTCAACTATCTCACGTTCATAACGTTTTTCATGTCTCCTCGTTAAGAGGATATAATTATCATCCACTTCATGTCATTAGTTATCCGTTACTTACAATTCGCGAAGATTTGTCCTACGAAGAGGAACCAGAAGCCATCTTAGATCGACAAGAAAGGGTTTTGCGTAGGAAAGTAATTTCGTTTGTTAAAATCCTCTGGAAAAATCACTCTTAACACGAAGCAACATGGGAGTCAGAAGAATCAATTCGCTCTCTATACCCTAATCTATTCTCGCAATAGAATTTTAGTCAAGGTAACAGTGAACCTTGCTCTTTAATCTATGTTTATTTGTTTTTGTTTGTGGTCATTTATATTTGGCCTTATGTGAATATATCTTAGTTATGATTAAGCATGTCTATGTAGGAGATATCAGTACCAATAGTCACTCTATTATCTGTAAGTCTCTATTGACTTTTCGTACGGTAAGATATTTTATTAAGATGCGTTATAGGAGAACCATTAGGACATGATGATAAGGTAATTGACAATTATGGTCATAAACGTAATTATAAATTTCAGATACACATGTGTGTTTAGGAGATTCTTGTTAGTAATTCTGCTATGAAAGTTCCGTTACTTATACGATATGTTCGAAAAAATTCGAGGACGAAATTTCTTTTAAGGGGGTAATAGTTGTAATACCCAAAAATTTAAAACTATTATTATTATTATTATTATTATTTATTTTAGTTAATAGGAAACCCTAATTAAGACACCCAAGAGATTCCGTACAAACCCTAGAAATTTCAGAATTTTCAGAATCAGGATTAGGGCCCTAAAACTCAGGGGGGATAAAACCTAGTTACGATTATCCACATAACTATTTGTAGAAATCGAATTTAAGAAATCCGTCAACTCAGCAAGCCTACTCATACACGTGGCAACCCTATGAAAATAGGTTGGCAGTCGCGCTGCGCGACGGCTATAGGTGTTACCAGTCGCGCTACGCGACTGGGTCAAAAATCCAGTATAAATAGAGGATGTTGGGACTTGATTCTGGGCACAAAAACGACGTTCAAACTTCAAATTCACTCTGAGTTATCGTCCAATTACTCTCCAAACACACACAAAACACTAATTAAGAGTAGCGGGGTGCTGCAGAACAGGGTAATAACTCGATCGCTATTACGATTCATTGTCCGATCGATCAATATATCCAATGGATGTTTAAGTGCTACCCACATTAGGGTTATACTTTGTCATTCGTCATTAATTTGACGGATCATCGTTAATTCGATGGATAAAGTATTGTACTTTGTCGTTCGTCATTAATTTGACGGATCATCGTTAATTCGATGGATGAAGTATCGCACTTTGTCGTTCGTTGTGAGAATTTGATCTCGTGAGTTATCGTAAAGGCTGTATTAAGTTACTAACCTAGTTTGTGTGCATGTTATTTAAATTAGGTTAAAAGACTAATCAGTAGTCTAAACTCTGTCCGTATAAATCTGAAATATTTTCACAAGGTAGCATCAAATTGGAGTTTTTAAGGTACGGATCCTGACCCCACTTCTTATTGCTTCATATTCAAATTGTTATAAACCACTAAATTACTATATATTTTAAAACACCTCACGTCTTTGAGTATCGATTCATTTGACAGTCCGTTCGAATTCTGTTCTAATCATTTGATTTAAGCTTTCATGTCATGCGATAATATTATGTTAGTTGTACTCATTATCGCATGTTCTAATATATGTTCCGTTCTGTTATGAAAATAAGTTTTATAAGTTATGTGAATAAGTCCATTTGTACTCTGATACCCTGAGTATCGCTTCTCGTGGAGTGTCCCACGAGCATGTTGTTGCGGCATCAACAGCATGTGCTCCATCTGTGACGGAGAGATTAGTTCACGGCTTCCCTAGGTACAAGTGTGGTACAAAGCTACTAGGAGGCGTATGGATCGATCCTAGAATTTAAGTTTCAGGAGGTGGATAATGGGTATGCCAACTCGCCATCTCGTGTGATAATTATGCAGGAGTAGCTACCTGTGTATTGTCACATTTTCAGTTTGCTCATGGGTACATCCGTAAGATATGATTATGAAATTATGTTCTTGCATCATATTATTTTCGCATAAAGTTCCATTCAGATAACATTTCAATAAAGCGTTACTTGTTCTTTGAGCCTATAATTCCGTACTGAGCATTCGGCTCATTCCGTATAAATTTTGTATTTACAGGTCAGCAGGTTATCTTAGGCGGGGGAAAGAGAGAAGAATAAAGCTTAGGAATAAATCCGAAGATGTTAGAAATTAAGTCGATGTGTCCGTTTGTATATTAAATTTAAGTTCAGTTGTTATATCCTTGTCAAATAAATAAATGGAATTATGACTTTTGTTTATGATATCACTGTTATTGTGACACGTCAGCCCTTCCGGGTTGGGGTGTTACAACTGCGGTTGGTCTAATGGTGTTGCTAAATAAATATGTATAAAATGTATACTAAAAATAAAGATTTTTACAGGTTTTCATCTTTAACACTTAAAAATGCTTATTATACTTAACTAGTGAGAAGCCCGAGCATATTGCGTCGTATGCACCATAATTACTGAACATATATATTCAATGCCTAATAAATATTTGAATGATTGCATAAGTACTTTACACAAAAAAATACAATCATTTTGAAGTATGATTCCTACTTAATAACATATCATAGCTAATCTAGATGTTCGTTCTCAATTTCAACTGCATGTCGCGCGTATACATCATTCACTTCAAATTGTAGCTCCAGTTATTTAGCTTGTAGATTAGCGACTCTTCAAGTAAGATCATCTAGTGTAACCGTTATGTGTCGATCGTATGCGATAACCTCGTCTACTAGACGTTGTAAGCATGCAAGAAGTTGTCTTTCATTTGCAATCGACATATTGAAATCTATAAGATAACCGGAAAAAGTTTTTTAGTAAAAGGTAACGGAAGATAAATTTTAATTATGTAAATCACTTTCGGTTTACATAATATTATACCTTTAGGAAAAAAAGGTTACCCATAGGTGTGAAAACAAATCTCTTCTGTAGCTGCAACAACTTGCCATGCCAGGTAAAGATCGCTTTGCATTGTTTTATGTAGTTTAAGCATAAGGCTCAGATAAGACGGATTATTGTGGTTGCGAATAACGCATTTGCCAGGCCATAACAATAACATCAATTATCTATAATCATGATAGCCTTCAAAAATAGGAACACAACCTTCGTAACGTGCTATAAGCTTCGTAAGCACACAATGCCTACAAAATCTAAAGTTGTATGTTAATCTTAAATACATAGGCATTTTCCTTAAAAAAAAATAAGACGAGGAATCCACCAACCTCCAACTAATACGTGAAGGTCCAACTAAAAGTCGTGAGACAAAATTAAACCAAACAAACAAAATAGTCATTCGTACAATAACCTAATGCACACAACATCAACATCGTATAATGTACAAACAAATGAAGCAAACATTGGTTGATAATTGATATTATATAAATATAAATATAAATAAATGAGCATAACATATTTGCTCACAAAAACCAAGTCCTCCAATGTTAAATTGATATTTTGTCGGATTTAAAACCGAACTAAACGTCACTTGCCTAAAAGTTGATGATATAAATGATATCAACTAGGATTACGACCCGCCGCAATGCGGCGGGGATTCTTTATTTATAACTAAGTCGATCTACGACCCACACGTTATGTTAAACCTGTCAAACGGGGTAAAAATAGACGATGTAAAAACGTTCACCCACACACGCACGTTGCGTCGTGTTAATTCGCAAAATTTAGAACGAAACGTAAAAACGTTAAGCCAAAGACACAGCTGTGATGTGTTAAGTCACAAAATTTAAAACCAAACATAGAGCGAAAAATTTGCAAAAAATGTAAACTATAAATGACCAAAGTTGAAAGTAAAAAAAAGTTATGAGGATAGATTGCAAAAGATAAAGAGTTTTGAGTTAAAAGTAAAAAAACAAATAGATTTGGGTTAAAAGTAATTTATGAAATACTTTTGGGTGAACTTAACCGAAACAAAACGAACAACATTGGTTTCAGTACTGGTATTTATTTTTATTGTCTTTTCTTTCGATAAACTGACACTGTACCGTTACCCTACCGTACCGAATAACACCAGTACCGGTACGTGTATTCATTTTTATGATTTCCGGTTTAGAAAAGTTTTAATTTCTACAACTTTGTATGCGATGATAAATGAATATCAGTACCAATACCGTGACAATCTAAACCGATCAATACCGTTTGAACAATATTGGTGTCGGTACCAGTGTTTTTTTTATCGTTTTCGATCGATTTAAAATATTTGTTGATTTCTATAGCAAGTGCATATATCAGACCTCTATTGTAATGAAGCGAACCGTACTGATCCAATGCCCATGGTAACGTACTGTCACAATGTCGCGGGCAAATAACTTGAAATATATAACGCAGGTTATTAATAATAAATCAAATTGAATAGTAAATAAAAAATTATTAAAAAACTTAAAAATAAATACTTTATGTACCATTCACCAGCACTTTTAATTCATATGTATAATATACACTTATGATTTATGTAATTTAAGTTTTCCTATCCGGGTTTCTACCCGGATGATAACCTAGTTTTGTATATATAGGTGATAGAACATTTAACATTTAAAAGACACCTAAAGAACACACCTATTGGAAGAGATGAATCCTAGACACGTGTGCAAAACTTGCACATTTAAGAACTTTCTAAATTGCTGTGCCTAAACTGAAAAAAGCAATAATTAATAAACTGGCGCACATTTAAGAGCTATCTAAATTGTTGTGGCTAAACTTGAAAAAAGCAAATCTATAATCATGATAGCCTTCAAAAATAGGAACACAACCTTCGTAACGTGCTATAAGCTTCGTAAGCACACAATGCCTACAAAATCTAAAGTTGTATGTTAATCTTAAATACATAGGCATTTTCCTTAAAAAAAAATAAGACGAGGAATCCACCAACCAAATACTCATGGCAAACTCAGAAACCTCCAACTAATACGTGAAGGTCCAACTAAAAGTCGTGAGACAAAATTAAACCAAACAAACAAAATAGTCATTCGTACAATAACCTAATGCACACAACATCAACATCGCATAATGTACAAACAAATGAAGCAAACATTGGTTGATAATTGATATTATATAAATATAAATATAAATAAATGAGCATAACATATTTGCTCACAAAAACCAAGTCCTCCAATGTTAAATTGATATTTTGTCGGATTTAAAACCGAACTAAACGTCACTTGCCTAAAAGTTGATGATATAAATGATATCAACTAGGATTACGACCCGCCGCAATGCGGCGGGGATTCTTTATTTATAACTAAGTCGATCTACGACCCACACGTTATGTTAAACCTGTCAAACGGGGTAAAAATAGACGATGTAAAAACGTTCACCCACACACGCACGTTGCGTCGTGTTAATTCGCAAAATTTAGAACGAAACGTAAAAACGTTAAGCCAAAGACACAGCTGTGATGTGTTAAGTCACAAAATTTAAAACCAAGCATAGAGCGAAAAATTTGCGAAAAATGTAAACTATAAATGACCAAAGTTGAAAGTAAAAAAGTTATGAGGATAGATTGCAAAAGATAAAAAGTTTTGGGTTAAAAGTAAAAAAACAAATAGATTTGGGTTAAAAGTAATTTATGAAATACTTTTGGGTGAACTTAACCGAAACAAAACGAACAACATTGGTTTTAGTACTGGTATTTATTTTTATTGTCTTTTCTTTCGATAAACTGACACTGTACCGTTACCCTACCGTACCGAATAACACCAGTACTGGTACGTGTATTCATTTTTATGATTTCCGGTTTAGAAAAGTTTCAATTTCTACAACTTTGTATGCGATGATAAATGAATATCAGTACCAATACCGTGACAATCTAAACCGATCAATACCGTTTGAACAATATTGGTGCCGGTACCAGTGTTTTTTTTATCGTTTTCGATCGATTTAAAATATTTGTTGATTTCTATAGCAAGTGCATATATCAGACCTCTATTGTAATGAAGCGAACCGTACTGATCCAATGCCCATGGTAACGTACTGTCACAATGTCGCGGGCAAATAACTTGAAATATATAACGCAGGTTATTAATAATAAATCAAATTGAATAGTAAATAAAAAATTATTAAAAAACTTAAAAATAAATACTTTATGTACCATTCACCAGCACTTTTAATTCATATGTATAATATACACTTATGATTTATGTAATTTAAGTTTTCCTATCCGGGTTTCTACCCGGATGATAACCTAGTTTTGTATATATAGGTGATGGAACATTTAACATTTAAAAGACACCTAAAGAACACACCTAATGGAAGAGATGAATCCTAGACACGTGTGCAAAACTTGCACATTTAAGAACTTTCTAAATTGCTGTGCCTAAACTGAAAAAAGCAATAATTAATAAACTGGCGCACATTTAAGAGCTATCTAAATTGTTGTGGCTAAACTTGAAAAAAACAATAATACACTGGCGCAAATGCATGTTAGTATTTGATATATATAATAATATGTATCAATACTAGACATTATTTACTGGGTCGGATCACAAATTTTCTTTACCTATCCTTATTGCCCATACGTTGATTCTATCTACACCTAATATAGGCAAGGATATTTTTGTTAATCAAGGTCACAAAAATGCTAAAATGATGTCTAAAATGTTAACAAGCAATAGTTTTATATAACCATGAATTAAAGAGGAAATGTAGAAATTGAACATGACGATGAGCCCAAATCCTCTTTTTTTTTTTTTTTTTTTTCCCAAATTGTAACGGTCATCTTTTCAGCTTCAACATCAGGTTCACCAGCAAGAATCCATCCCGGGCCATTTGCGGCAGTGTTCTTGTCCAACCTGATGAACCCGAACCCTCATCCGAATGCGCCCCCTTCACCCTGACCTCTCTTTAGTTCATTGTCAAAGCAAGATGGGAGACAAACCTTAAAAGTCTAAAACATTATGTATGTAGCTGGGAGACAATCTCAAAGCAAGATGGGAGTTGGTTCTGAAACACGTTAGATAACCAATAAAGTAAATAATCTGAATATAAATCAAGTAACTAATCAAACATCAATCTTTGTCCGTGTACTTAAAAGACACCTGGATGGAAGTGGGAGATGTAGGTTGATATTGAAAATGACTGAGATAATATATGATTGAAATGGCATGTAAATAACTACTTTAAGTAATAAAACATTGATATTAAAAATGTAAGGAGATGAAATAAGGGAAGTGGGAAAAAATCTTGGGCTAAGAGAGTCATGACATATGATGTAATCGGTTACTTATTTATTAAGTATAGATTAGGTTTTGATCAAATTTGGTATGCCCGTTAGAAAGTGACCCGTATTTAGGCTCTGGTCCAATCCGGTTGGCCTGTGGGCTTAGGCCCATCACCATCTATTAGGGTCCAAGGGAGCACCGAGCACCCATAGTTGTCAATAGCAATCGTATCGATCGCTATAGCGCGCTACGTAGCGTATAGGTCCAGTGTCGCTATTTGGGTTGTAGCGATGAATAGCGAGAATAGGTACACTTTATTTTTTTTAAATATAAATAGCAATTAAATATAGCTATAAAATAGTTGGATTTTAGGTTTTTGTTAAATATACATGTAAAATAGCATATATACCAGGGTATTTTGATATAATATACATATAATATTTAAAAAAAATTCTAATGTATCGCTATATATAATATAGCCACCTGCTATTTATCGTTATTCGCTATGTAGCATATAGGTACCTTATCGCTATTTGTCGCTCTTCGCCATTAACAACTATGGGAGCACCATCTATTGAGAAATCTAATCTAATCTAACATGTTACTTGTGTTTTACAGGACTATGGCCTCAGGTAATCTTCTAACGGGTTCTCTAAATGTTGAATCTTATATCCTAGCTCTAGAAAGCTTAAACTGGTCAACCCGACAACGAAACAAGACCCAACTTAAAATTTAGCAACCATTGACAGTAACATCAAGAACACCAATCTACTCAAATAGAGCACTTATCACTGAAATAAAAAAAATAGTAATGTACACTAACAGAACACTTATCACTGAAATAAAAAAATAGTAATGTACACAAACAAACAAACTAACAAAACACCCAACACATACTCTAAAACTTATATGATCAAATTATATTTCTTACAGAGCTTTGCCAAACCTCAACACATTGCTGATCTTTCCTAGTAACAAACATTTTGTTTCCACCAAACCCTAAATTCGTTATCCGGTTTCCCCCAATATCCTTGGACCTACCCAAAACATTTTTCTTAAAGATTCTTTCTTCTTCCCCATTTCTACCAGTTGCTGCTGATGAACCCATCAACACCTCAGACCAAAGCTCCAACTCCCCTTCTTTACTACTAAAAACCTGATTCCCATGGCTTTCAATCTTGCAACCAATCCCTTCTTTCTTCACATTCATCACTTTTCTTGAATCACCAAGACAATTCCAACAACCATCCGATGAAATGTTCCGAAAATCGATGTAAGAAACCTCTCCTGAGTTTATCCCAATCTTGAAAACAGCGGAAAGGGTATCCGATACTGTGATGTCCGAAAAACAATCGGTTTTTTCTTTGATTTCTGAAACAAGACTCCCAGACCTTATATCCCAAAACTTGATGTTTCCTGTGATCCCTGATGCTCCACTGTGTGACCCAGAAGCCATTAAAAGACTAAGACTTGGAATCCAATTCAATTTTGTCGATGGAATTGCCGAATCAAGATCAGCACCAAATATCTCATTATGCCCAATTTCGGATACAACTTTAAAGCTATCATTCAGATCATACACCAAAATAGAGTTCGAATTTCTACGACTCGATTCAAAACTAGTGAATAAAAACTCAGGGGAAGTTCCAATTGCTTGAACAGTTGAACCAGATTTAGTCACATTTTCCCAATTCAAAGTCTGTCTTACAAAACCCATTTCAAGATCAATAATTTGCAACCCACAGAAATCAGTGGCACCAGCTGCCACAACATTAGATGACAAAGATAACAGAGAATCAATAGCTGTGAATTGGGTCAAAGTAGTTGACTTTCTTTGCAAAGACCAATCAAAAGATGTAATCTTGCTACCATGAGAGACATGAAGTGACCCATAAGGCGTTGCAGCGATTGCAGAAGGTGAATCTCTCCCACTGAGTGGCAAAATGATTGACTTTTCAAGATCAAAAGGCTCAAACTGAGATGGGTTTGACTGAGATTGGAC
Source organism: Helianthus tuberosus (assembly GCA_030545235.1). NCBI lineage: Eukaryota > Viridiplantae > Streptophyta > Magnoliopsida > Asterales > Asteraceae > Helianthus > Helianthus tuberosus. Next base: position 181,432,526 of record CM060420.1, read on the forward strand.
AAGAAGATCTTCAACCCCATAAAACTTTGCTTCAAAAACAATATCTTGAATCTCAAAGCTTTTGGCTTTAGATGGCAGATTCCCAGTTCTTAAAAGGGATAAGATAATAGAAAACAATTCAGGGTCTCTGTCAATAAAAGGGATTCTGTTCGGTTGTTCAGAAGAATTGAAGAGATTGGAGAAAAGGGTGTTGGAGCCAGCTAGGGTTAGGGTTTGTATGGTGGTTTGAAAGAGTTGACCACCCACATCAATGGTGACAACGTTTGGTTTGTTGAAATCGTTTGATTTGGGGTTGAGTAGTGAAATTGGTGGCATGTTTGTTCAAGAATTTGGGGGAAAGATTGAGAAGAAAGAATGGTTTTGAAGGGGTTTAAAGATGGGGGTCAACAAATGTGGGCAATGGTTTGTCTTTATCTAGGGTTTTTATATATGGTGATGACAGTTGGTGATGTTTATTTGTTGTTTTTTGTTTCAATAAAGAAGGAATCAAGTGGGTTGATGATCCTCAAAAATCAAAATAGGGGCCTGCTGGCGAGTTTGGATTCACTTATGTACAGATTCATGAGCCTAAATCTCAATATCCACCTAACAGTATTTTAATACTCAAGTTATGGATTAGGATCAAATACAAAGGATCCTAATCGTAAGAAGTGTAAGAAGGATTTATAGAGTGACAAGTGTCCAATAACCTAAAAAACCCACTACACAAAAAAACTCACTAAAAAAAAAAAAAACCTTAAACATCCACCCCCCCCCCCCCCCCCACATCACCCACCCAAAAAAAAAAAAAATTTTTTTTTTTTTTGCCGAGAGGGTGGGGGTTTAGGTTTTTGGGTGGTGGTGGGGGTGGGTGTTTAGTTTTTTTTTATATTTTTTTTAGGTTTTTGGGGGTGGGGGTAGGTTTTTTTTGGTTTTTTTTTGGGGGGGGGGGGGGTTTAGGTTTTTGGGTGGGGGTGGGTGTTTAGGTTTTTGGTGGTGATGTAGTGGGTTTAGTTTTAGGTTATTGTACACTTGTCACTCTATAAATCCTTCTTACACTTCTTACAATTAGAAGTCTTTGTAGAATAACTTGACCCCTCAAGTTATATACATAACTCAATTATCTTCTATTTATATTTAACAAGTTCACAGGGGCTTTAATTGAAGTAAAGGCAAATAAATCGCTTTCAAGATTGAGTTTTAAAGTGTGCTTGATCAAGGCTAAAACCTCAAATCGTCACTTCAAGTGAAGGATATAAAAAATGTGATCCAACAAGATGTCTTTACTGTTCAACTTTTTTTCATCAATATAAATATAAATATGATTTGAGGGTATATAATAAAGCTATCTGGTGTGGGATGCCAAACCCACGATGTCGGCTTAGGTGGAACACCGCACTGACAAAGGCGTTGCCACGGCGTGGGTGTCTTGGAGAATTTCACGGGCGTAGAAGAGGGAGACAAATGTTAGTGGTGTGGAGCAATGAGATATGGACATGTGACAGTTTATACTCCCGTGAAAAGTGAAACACCATGGCCCTCATATGTGAAACTCGTATGGAAATGATGTGACACATATATGGTTGTTTCCATGGGGTGCGGAAAAATGAAGGGGAATTGGTCTGTAATAATCCCAACTAGAGGTTATTGGCCATTGACAGTCCCACCTTTGAATATTCCCGCCACCAGTCTCACCTTTCACCTATTTTTTCTAAACCGGTCCCCCGTTCCGTTAAGTTTTTTTCCACATTACAAACAAATTTTTTAGGGCTTTTGATTAGAACGACGATACAAGTCCATTGATGTAAAACTTACCTTAAAATGGTGCTCCAAGTGACTTGATTTTTTTTAATTGGAATTTTAAACACCCGAATTGAAGCGTCGTTTTCATCGTTTGGAGCACCGTTTCAAGGTTAGTTTTAAATCAATGGACCTGTATCGCCGTTCTGATCAAAAGCCGTAAAAAACTGTTTGTAATTTAGAAAAAAAAATAACTCAGTTAAGTTTTTTTAACGGAGGACCGGTGTAGAAAAAATAGATGAAAGGTAGGACTGGTGGGGGAATATTTAAAGGTGGGACTGTCAGTGGCCAATGACCTCTAGTTGGGATTATTACATGCTAATTCCCCAAAAATGAAACCACACCCCATGAAAATCAAAACCTTTCGCTTTTTTATTTTACAATAAAACCTTTGTAAATTCAAGACAAAAAATTGATGCAAAAAAAGTCATTTTAGGTTGTAAAATGACTCATGAAAACCATTTTGACCTGTTACTAAACCTAACCCGACACAACCTTCCTAGTTCCAACTCTACCCACCTCGGTGTGTTGCTAAATGCACCACTCTCTTAGACCATGCGGTGTGGGGATCGTCCCCCACCGGCGCCGCACGTCCCGCTCCGTCGCACACCGCCCCCTCCCTTCGTTGCGTCGCTGGCGTCCATCTGCGGACGTTGGAGACGAGCCCATTGATTGGCTAATGGTAGGCCCCCTTAGTTCTTCTCTCTCTCTCCCTTAGGTCTTCTCTCTCTCCATCTGCGGGCGTGGAAACGGGTTCCGGAGTTGCCAGAGTTGCCGGAATTGTCACCGGAAAAACCGGCCGGATTATGTAGAAGATGAAGGCACATGTTTGGTTTTGAAAGTTTTGAAATTTTACATAATCGGCCCCTGTACTTAATAACATATTTAAAATGGTTTAAGCTTTGTTTTGTTTTTGTTTTTATTAGTTTTTTATTATTGGGTAGTCACCACACCCTTGGGTAGTCCCTTTTGGATGGTCCTTCATCGAATGTGACGTGGCGCCTACATGACGGATAGTCCCCAAAGGGACTACCCAAACCATACCCTATGGTCTTATCTCTCACAAACTTAAGAGAGGAGCCCACCATAAAAACATATTTTCCCTCTCACATGGGTGTAACTTTGTAAGATGGGGATAAGGTTTAGACACATCATATTAGTGCTACTCTTACCAACTCCCAACTATCCACAAGATGACTATTTCGTTACCAAAAACATGGTGCCTCCTGATGAAGGTGCTAATTTGTTTCAAGGCTAAATTGCACTTTTCGTCCTTTATGTTTTAGGGTTTTTGCAGGCGCTATCCTTTAAGTTTAAAAATTACACTCTATGTCCTTTATGTTTGCAACCTATAACAGGCGGTGTCCTTTCTCATAAACCCAGTTAACTTTTTTATGTTAAAACCCCTCACCTTAACAGCAGGGACCATATGTGTAACTTTGTAAACATGAGGGACCTTTAATGTTAAAACCCCTTGTCTCTCCCATTTTTCTTTCGGAACAAACCCTGAAACCCTGCATATTTTCCTTTAACTCTTGAAGAAACCCTTATCTCAAACACACATACCTACACAACATTAGTCCTGTACTCTCTCTCTCTAGAACCTGGTGACCGGAGATCGGAGCTCCGACGCCACGATTTGGCCGGCGACGAACACCAACAACCACACCCCTCGACCTGCTACCACCTTTGCACCCTCTGCTCTCTCGATTTCACTCCGACGACCGGTGACAGAGTAACAGCGGCGTCGCCGTGAGGTGGTGGATCGGGACGGGGAAGCACCGACGCCCCGTCCTTGTTGGCGGCGCTTCTCAGCTAAACAGCCCCACCCCTCGTTCTTTTTTTTTTTCCGACAGTTTCTCGAATGATGACTGATGTTGAAGATGACGATATTGATGTTGAAGATGATGGCGGCAGCCGGGTGAAGCCGGAGCTCCGGTGAGCTTTTTATAGTTTATTTATTATTTTTTTTCTTATCTTTCACCTTCGGGTAATAATGTTCGGCTGATGTGTGGTTTCCATTGGTGATCGATGAGGACTATGATGATGACCGATGATGATGTTGGTGGTGGTTCTCCGACGAACCGATGGTGCCGGCGATGGTGATACCAGCAATCGGGGTGGAGGTTTTGTTTTAGCTCAGTTCGGGTTCGAGTCGACCAAATCTCAGATTTTGTTCGGGTATTCGGGTCAGATTTGGTTGAAGAGTTCGAGTCAACTGGTGATTTGGTTCTGATACAAGGGGTTTTAACATTAAAGGTCCCTCATGTTTACAAAGTTACACATATGGTCCCTGTTGTTAAGGTGAGGGGTTTTAACATAAAAAAGTTAACTGGGTTTATGAGAAAGGACACCGCCTGTTATAGGTTGCAAACATAAAGGACATAGAATGTAATTTTTAAACTTAAAGGACAGCGCCTGCAAAAACCCTGAAACATAAAGGACGAAAAGTGCAATTTAGCCTTGTTTCAATCCCTAAACATAGATAAATGTAACTTATATGATTATTACCCACAAAAATCATTAACTTTTGAGAATAAATCCAATATAAACAAACAACAAAGGTAAGGTTACAAAAGAAACAAGTGTTTACAAGAATTATTCAAGCATTGAATGTTTTTAAGGTGAAAATACTAGTTATGATGTACATGTGCACTTAATTAAGGATCAGCTTTTCCAGCAACTTCTTCATCACTAGATGCATATTCAGCTTCACTCAGTTCTTCATCATCACTAGATTTTTCTTCAGGCACAGCCCCAGCATCCTCTGGTTTTGCATATCTCTCACAGTACTCTGTTAATCCAACACAAACCGACATTTTCCGTAAACTTGTATTTTTGTATCCACCAAGAGTAATCAATTTGAAATAAGCAAACTTATACTGCGCATTAGGAGTGTTCATGGTCTAGTTAGGTTGGTTTTGATGAAAAAATCTAAGTTAAACCCTACAATAAGCAGATATCCACATCACTCTCTCCTAAAGTTTTAAAGTGTGCATCTGCTTTTAAAAGTCCCCACTAAGAAGGTAAATGAATAAGACATACCTTTAACTTTCTGCTCATATGCAGTTCGGTCCCGCATCATCAGCGCTGCAGCATCTCCATTCAAGGGGTCCGACGGGTTTGGATACAAAAGAAGCTGTGGAAGGAAGACTTCAAACACATTCACAAGATCTGCAGATCAGAGATAGTAACACTCCATCAATCCACCACGAAAATTTTGAGAAAAGAAAACGCAAACGCGTCAATATATAAATATGACAAAGGTCATAAGATGATCTACCAAACATTGGACTCCATGTCTGATTGATGACGTCTAAACAAACCGAACCTGACCTGCAAAGAAACCGTATATGTTGTTGATTAAAAAAATGGACAGAGCTTACTCTGATTGTATTTAAAGTTAAAAAGCTCACATTTCATCAACATTGGGGTGGTAAATTTTGTTTATAAATCCAATTGAAGGAGACTTATATGGATATGCATCGGGTAGCTCCACTCTAATTCTCCAAACACCTCCCTGATAAGGGCCTGCCTCACCAAATTTTGCAACAAACAACACTCATATTAGCATAAGAAATCACACACATTGATCGTTCCGCAAATGCTTATTGGTACCAAAATAATAAGAGCCATATTAGTAACTCAATTTTACCCTACAGATATCAAAGAAGACTACGCGTAAGTGGAAAACAAATCAAGATTGTTGTAGTAAGCATATGAGGAGTGATGATCACACACACAAACAACAGTGGTTGCAGCCTGCAGGGAACAAAATATCCCACACACAATGTTTACATGACTCAACAACATTTACATGCTTCAACAATTTGCTTACATTTGATTGACGACATAACCAAAACAAAAGCCAGTTAAGTGTAAATGTGTAATACGAAGAATCAAATAACCCTTATTTTACATACTAATTTCAAAGGGGCACAGACAGTATAAACCCTAAATGAAGAACACAAATTCCTAACATCAACAACACTGACTGACTGACTGACTGAAATGGAATAAAGAAATCAAAATACCCACAAAAATTACACAACTTTGATCGATCACATACCCACAAATATATTATAATAATGAAATAAAGATGGGATGGGATGGAATGGGATATGAAACGTACTGTCTTTAGGTCCATGAAACTGGACATAAAACTCTTGCATACCATCATTGATCATCTCCACTTTGTAATCACCCATCATCCTAATTCACAAAACCAATCACAAACAGTATGTTAAGATTTGTGTACAACCCTTGAAATAGCGAGATGAAATTAAAAAAAAAAAAAGAGTGAGTCTACAGCTTCATTAAATCCATCTCCCTGCGTTTGCTTGGGGAAGACATTGTGAGAAATTGTTGAATGATTTTTGTGGAGATTGAATTGAAGAGTGTTGGTTTTGGGTTGGGTTGGGTGGTGGGTGGCGTGCGGGTAAAGGAGATGAGGAGGATTCTTTAAGGCGGTTCAGACAATCAATGAGTGAAATCAGGACTACTGACTAGACTAGATTCTTTTTTAATCTCCTAAACAACTCATCATCACTTTCGTTTATTAACCTTTTTATTATTATGGATAAATTACACTTTTCATCCTTTATGTTTGTATCGGATTGCAGTAGATACCCTTTAACTTTAATAATTAGTCTGCCCGTAGTGGGGCGTTTTTTAAAAAAAAAAAAATATAAAAAAACGCCGGAAAACGCCCCAGACCCCATTACGCCCGGCGTTTCCGGGCGTTTTTTTTGTTCAAATTTGTTGTTGGCGTGTTTTTTAAAACGCTCATTTTGCATGTGACCAGCCAATCCTTTTAGACCATGTGTTTGACCAGCCTCACCATTTGTTTCCCTTTTTTTTTAATAATTGGAAGGGGCGTTATTGGAATAATGCCCCACTACGCCACTTTTGCTATAATGCCCAACGCTGACTAGGATGCCATGTGTCGGATAATGCCCCATGGTGGGGGCATTATTTTTGTTCACCACTACGGGTGGTCTTACAGTCACAGTCCTTTATTTGGAAAACTCATTACATCTTACGTCCTTTAACACTAACCTGGTTAAAATTTTTAGTTAAGTTATACATGTGCTTTGCACATGAGGGTAAGTTGGTAATTTTACTAGTAAAAGTGTAATTTGTATTTATACTTATATTTATACACAAAACACACACACAGACATAAAGTATCATCACTCTGGTCCTTCTTCTCCAAAAAGCCCTCTCTCTAGCCCTAAAACCTGAACGCCTCACCACCGTCACTCCAGCCACCGAGGGTCACACACTATCTAAACACCCGGAAGCGCTCTCTCTCTAAACACTGCTGTCGGAGTTACCATTCCGGCCACAACATAAATCACCATCACTCCGGTCCTTCTTCTCCGTCTCTGACCGCTAAAGTCGCCGTCGCTACACACGAATACCAGATCTGGAACCCTATTCGATCATGGTTTGTTTTTTTCCTTTTTTGTTTGTTGGTTTTTGATTTATTATTTTTAAACAAGGATTTACCTGTCAAGAACTCTAATTTGGTGAGATATGTATGTAGATCTGTAAATATTAGTTGATGTAATTTGGTTCATGTAGGCTGGTGGCCATTGTTGGTTGTTAATAAAATTCGAATTTCAGAAAAAGAAATAAAAACCCCTCTAATTTTGATCCCATTATTCATGCGTATTCTCTTAGGATTCCTTGATTTAAAATCTGGTGAAAACCATATCATTTATTAATGTTTAGTGGAAGTGTTTTATAAATGAGAAATCATGACTGCCGATAGGTCTGTTTGTGTGGTGGTGACAGTGGTGATAGTGTGGATGGCAGGTGGTGGTGGTGGCAAATGGAGAAGGAGAAGAACAATGAGAAAATGATAAGGTTTTATTTATAAATATATTTAAAGAAAAGGGTAGTGTAAAATTACCAACTTACCCTCATGCACATGTCTAAATTAACTGAAAATTTTAACTAGGTTAGTGCTAAAGAACGTAGGGTGTAACGAGTTCTCCAAATAAGGACTGTAATTGTAATTATTAAAGTTAAAGGGTATCCATCGCAATCTGATATAAACATAAAGGACGAAAAGTGTAATTTACCCTATTATTATTTAGACCGGAGGGTATGGGGGGTCGGTCTTGGCCCGGCGAGGCCTGGCGCCGCACCCCATACCGCCTTCTAGGATCGTCCCGGCTTCTCCGTCGCCTGTGAATGACGGGCCTCTTTCTCTCTCCTCTCTCTTCGTTCTCCTTCCCCTCTCTCTCTAAAATCAAATCGGTTTATTTTTTTAATTGTTTTTATAAATAGTGTGGGGTCTCATCCTCCACCCCCTTGGTCCTATTCCCTTTAGGCCTATCCTCACTCCCGATGACGTGGCGTCCTATGTGGCGGCCCATCCTCATGGGGATGACACTCCCCATACCCTCCAGTCTTATAAACCACTCGTATTAAGCCCTCATATTGTGGCAGGATGTTAAGTAGTGTTATACATCGTAAAGTGAATCATAAACGATAGATTATAATATTGATTTTTGACAAATACATTACAAAATTTACAATCAACGTACTAAAGACGTAATATATTGAACCATATTCTATTTTTTCATTGCGGCTTTTCGTAACGTGCGTTAAGCGCGTCAATTGCAACTTGCAATTCTGTCTGCTTCCGACGAATAATACTCACTCTTTCTGGTAACTCATTCAATTTCTCAGTGATATCACAATATTTTTCCAATATCTTTCTTAGTCGTTTAAAAACTTGCACATCTTCGTTTAAATTAGACTTTCCGAACGCAAAATATTAATCTAAATTAGAATGTAGTTCAGTTAAATAGTAACGATTTAAAAAAAGTGCAAACTCATTATCGAATCTCAATAAAAAGGCTCGTAGACATCAGTATAGTATAACTGGTAATAATAGCTGTAATAACAGCTCATTCGACATCGCCAATGAGCTTGGAAACTTGAATATAAATAGTACCACAAAACTAAAAAAAATGACATACTATTTAATCGCAAGTCACAACCTAAACGTGCAAGGACCAAGTAGCAAATTTCACTTGGGAGGCTTATAAATTTGGGTACAACTAGTTGCTTGTTCCAAGCCTTCTCAGTTGTCTCGACCCAAATATAAAACATCATTGCCTATATACACGTATCACAATCGCATAGTTAATGAAAAAAAGTACACATATGTTAACCTTAGGTAAGCTAACAAAACTGCAGTACCACAAACTAACGCTAAAAAATAATGACAACCAAAATCAATACGCCTAATAATTCTATATCCTAACATTTTCGAAGGACATGTACAGTAGATTTCTTTTTTTTTTTTTTTTTGTTTTTTGACTTTTTCTTTATTATCTTTCTTTAAACTTTTATACCTTTAAATTTCAGTGTTAACAATTTTAATCTCTTAACTTTCTAAAAATTTGGTAATCAAGTTTTACGTGTTTATTTTATGTACGTGTTTCTATAAATTTAAATTGATTTACGTTTAGACGTAAATTTTTCCCGTTAATAAGTTGGGTCAAATATAATATATTCCTTATGCGTATTATTATGTATATTTTCTGTTGGTTTACGTTTTGATGCAAATTTTTTTTCTATAAAAGAGTCGGTTAAAATATAATACGTTTTCATGCTTATTTTTATGTATATGTTCAAATGCTCTACGTTTTGACATAAATTTTGTTCGGAAACACGTCGAGTAAAATATAATACGTTTTCATTAAACGCTATAAATTCAAGTCACTTTACGTTTCGACACCGACACAACACGCCGTAACTATTTTCTTACGTGCTTATTTTTATGCACGCGTCGGTATTACTTTAAGTTGGTTTACGATTCGACGTAAATTTTCTTCGGAAATATGTGTCAAATATAATTCGTTTTCATGCTTATTTTTATGTATGTTTTTAGTTGGTCTACGTTTTAATGCAAATTACAATTAGCAAGTTTTGTGGATAGTGTTTTTATCCTATTAACTTTTTGTTTCTTTCTAGATTTTTTTTTTCTGGACTTTATTATTTTTATTTTTTAGTTTTCTTTATGTTTAGTGTTTTAGTTTTAGGTTTCTTTTCATTGGAGCTATATTTAAGATAATATTTACGTTTTCATTTACAATTAATTTAAAATCAATTCGCCCTGCTGTCCAATTTAAATTTATTTTATTGGTTTTCGGTCGATGTAAAACATGTGTCGATATTCTTTTGAGCATATTTTTTCGGTTGGTGTACTGAACCAAAATAGATATCGACCGAAACCCCGCAGCGTAGCACGGGTATTCCTATTAGTTGATAACATAGCTGAAAACTGAAAAACATAATCACCCACAACATAACCAACATGTACAACACCAACATTCATAATCAATAGTGTCAACTTTAAATACTAAACTAAGATAATCTCAATGGGTCAGACCCAGTTAGGGGTTATCTCTACAGGTCCATAGCCTAATATAGTGTAAACTACATCGCATTGGGCCTCACGGTTGGCTTAGTAAGCATACTAATAAATATTAATATAAAAAGATGATAAGTAATGGAAATGTCTGACCGTTCAGGTCGGGTCCAATACCATACCCCATCAAGATTTGAATTGTTATTATGTTTTGTTGAAATTTCAAAATATGATGCTTATTTTAAACTTTATCATCGATTGCTTTTTAACTTTTTCCTATCAAAGAAGGAAAAAAAAAGTTGAGGATTGAATAAAGAAAATCCTGGAATGGTTCACTCTAATTTTAATTCTAAATACCATTTTTCTCAACTGGGTAGGTTACAAACAAATTTTAATTCTAAATACCATTTTCCTCAATTGGGTAGGTTACAAACAAACACTCAAATGCGTTAGTAACAAAATAAAAATAAGAGTTAATTGCCCGGATGGTTCTTGTGGTTTCACGTTTAGTCCCCACCTTTCGGAAATAGCAGGTATGCTCCCTATGGTTTGTCATTTTGTTACTCGGATGGTCCCCTGACATTTACTTAGGGGACTATCCGAGTAATAAAATGTAAACCATAGGGAGCATACATGTTATTTTCAAACTAACTGACATCTACTCAGGGGACTATCCAAGTAACAAAATGACAAACCATAGGGAGCATACCTGCTATTTCCGAAAAGTGGGGACTAAACGTGAAAAAACGTGAAACCACAGGGACCATCCGAGCAATTAACTCTAAAAATAACCTAAAAAACAATTTTGTAATACACTAATTGTCTTCTTACTTTTCGTGTACAATATCTACTATATAATAAAAGAAACCTGTTTTGGGACACTTGTCATTCTCTCATTCAATTGATTAAATTATTAATAATAATAATATTTAATCTAATCTAATACAAATTCTTATTATTAATTCAATAACCTATCCTATTTGTTTCAAAAATTACCAACCGTAATGGGCTAAAACTTGATAGTGGCAAAAATTTTAATTTTAATGTGTACAACCTTCAATGCATTTTAATGTAAGATTCAATTTATTATTGATTTTTTTTTCGTAATCATAACTAAGGCGCTGAATAACTATTAATGGGCAACACTCATATCTTAACTTCATAAAAACAATTCGTACAGTAGATAATATAATATTTTGAAATTTTCATCAGATTTAATTATTTATCCTTAAAATCTAATAGAGTAAATTACCAAAATCGTCCCTGATGTTTGGGCATGTTTGTCATGTTCAGCCAAAACAACATTTTTGTATCATATAGTCCTTCACTTTTGGGATTTTTTTCCCATTTTCTTCCAAACGTCCGATTTTTTTTTTGCCAAAATCGTCCCTGAGATTTGTGATTTTTTGTCGTTTTCATCCAAATGTTTGATAGAAAAAATAAAGCAAATTAGACATTTGGATGAAAATGGCAAACATTGTTGTTGTTGTTGTCGTCGTCGTCGTCATCATCATCTAATCTAATATTTTGTTTAAATAATATTAACCATAAACTATAACAAAATTAATACCATAGTCCTATGTTAACATAAACATTGTGTATCCTCGTTATTATTAATTTAGTTTTGAGAAAGTGTAATGACATACAAATAAAAAAAATTCAAGAACTATCCTCACAATCACTCTATCTATCGTGTATCGAGTATATCCGTTAGTTTTTTTTTAAGATATAACTTTTTTATTATCTTATCATATATATAAAAGTAGATTTATTCAACACGTGTAATGCACAAGGTTTTTTAAAGATATAACTTCTTTTAATATTTACTATACAATATTACATATATTCAACCCGTGTAATTACGTGAGGGTTCTAAAAATAAAACTTTTTATAATTATTATTTGGTGTATAAAATTAGTTTTATTCAACTTGTGAAATATACGTGGTGTTTAATTATTTAATATATAAAATTTATTTATTCAACCTGTGTAATACACGGGGTTCTACCTAATAACCTTATAAAACCATGTTCTCTTCATAACCACTTTCCTTCTCAAGGTGGTATTAATCGGAGATTCAAGGGTTGGCATATCTGAATTCATCATCGGCGTTGAATTTGTCACTTTGACACTTCAAGTACACACTCTCTTTCTCTATCTAAACTTGTTTCAAAAGGTTTATGGCATGGTTTCTTTCTTTTTTTTTTTTCTTTTTTAATCATGAAAAATGGATTAAAATGAAGCTTGCAAGCCCATAAGGCTGGTGGGTGAGGTGATGGCCCCTCGGTGATGTGCCCACTTACATGACGGACCAGGGGCGGAGACAGCATATGGTTAGCCGTAGCACGGGCTACGGCTCAAAGTCGTGTTCGGAGTGTTTCGCAGTGTTAATTTTTTGTTTTTTTTTTTTCAATTTTATATAAAGGATACCCCTAAAAAAATACGAGGATACCCCTATAAAGGATTTTATATGAATACACGGTAATTTTTTTTTGGGATACCCCTGGTGTTAAAGTCTAGCTCCGCCACTATGACGGACCACTACCAAGTGATGGACCACCTCCACACCCACCAGCCTAAACGTCTTCACCAAAAGGGACGGACCGGCTATCTGTCACGCCACAATGTATAATGCGTTTTGTTTGTGGATTTGTATTTGATGATACATGTTATTACTGTGTGGCTTGCGAAGAAAGGTTACTCATTAAAAAGAAGAAAAAAAAAAAGAGCCCATAAAATATTCACTATATATAAAACTAAAAGTTTTAAAAGAACCGAGTTCTTTATCTCTTCCGTTCGTAGTTTTTTTTTCTCATGCAGAAGTCTATATTCTTTTTCTTTCCATTATCTCAGATTTTTTACTCCTATAATAATTTTATAAAATAAATAAATTTAAAAGTAATTTACACTTTAATAAAAGCAAGGGCATAGTTTTATGGGGGCGGGAGAGAGCGGCCGACCCCCCCCCCCGAACTTTTCGCTCGTAGTGGAGAGTATGTAGTTTTCGTATAGAAATTTTGGGTATATACGTTTTTGACCCCCTAGTTTTATAGAAATTTTTTGTATATGCGTTTTCAACCCCCGGGTCGGAAATCTCAAGTTTCACCGCTGAATAAAAGAGCTCTCGAGTTTTACCATCCTCTGACCTTAAAATAGAGTCCAATATAGGTCTCACAATTACAAAAAAATAAAATAAAAATGAAACTCCATCGGTAATTATTAACATGAAGTGTTTGTTTGATTGTGACATAGTAGATGGGGTACTTTTTCGGGCACTACTATACACACCCCCTATTACTAACTACACCCCCCTCCTCTCACATAACTTACAGGTGGGGCCTGCGTGGGACCGACAGTTTCCTCTCACAAGGGGGAGTGTGGTTAGTAATAGGGGGGGTGTGTATAGAATGGGCCTACTTTTTCATATAAACCATGTATAAAACTATAAACTTACAAAAAAATGATGTTGATGTTTTTGTTTGTTATAATTATTGCAACTTATTAGGTATGCATTTTTACAGTGACAAGTATCACGTGTTGGGTTTTGGTCCGATACGAAATAATTTTTTATCTAACTTTTTTTTAATAAGTTGAGTGGCCTATGTGCACATATGTACCAAATCCACTCAGCAAATTCAATTATTCAAAAACATTGGACGTACTATTCGGTTTAAGTATTGCTCAATGCTCATCTTTCCCTAAATACTCACTCAACTTATTTTTGTTTGAAAAGGCTTGGAAATTAATGTCTACATCGACGCTTTGTTGCGGTAAACTTTACATATCCG
>CM060420.1:181446683-181507072 GCA_030545235.1 Helianthus tuberosus
GAATATGTTTAGTGACGGGATCAGATTTCTAATTGATGGAGAAAGGTCTGGTGGCAAGAAAAGTTGCTTCCAGGAGGTTGTCAAGTGTTTTCGCTCGACGATTCCGTTCTTGGGTGGTTGGTTTGGCCCTTGTTCCTGTAACTCGAATCCTAGTCCGGTATATCCCATTTTTGGTTTACACCATTGTGAACCTTACGCCTTTTTTATTCTCTGATCGAGGTTCTCGGCATTGAAAAATCTTTGTAAACTAAATCACACGTGTATATGTTGACATTTAAGAGATATACAGTCAAGAAAATCAAGAGCAATGGTGATATATATGCGGATTCGAAACCAAAAAATAAACACTCAAAAATGGCTACAATTTAAGGAATGTGTTTAGTGACGGCATCAGATTCCTAATTGGTGGAGAAAGGTCCGGTGGCAAGAAAAGCTGCTTCTAGGAGGTTGTCAAGTGTTTTCCCTCGATGATTCCATTCTTGGGTGGTTGGTTTGCCCTTGTTCCTGAAACTCGAATCCTAGCCCAGTATATCCCATTTTAGTTTTACACCATTGTGATCCTTACGCCTTTTTTACTCTCTGATTGAGGTTCTCGGCATTGAAAAATCTTCGTAAACTAAATCACACGTGTATATGTTGACATTTAAGAGATATATAGTCAAGAAAATCAAGAGCAATGGTGATATATAATCGGATTAGACACCAAAAAACAAAAACTCAAAAAATGGCTACAATTTAGTGAATGTGTTTAGTGACGGCATCAGATTGCTAATTGATAGAGAAAGATCTAGTGGCAAGAAAAGCTTCTTCCAGGAGGTTGTCAAGTGTTTTCGCTTGACTATTCCATTCTTGGGTGGTTGGTTTGGACCTTGTTCCTGTAACTCGAATCCTAGCCCGGTATATCCAATTTTAGTTTTACACCATTATGAACCTTACGACTTTTTTACTCTCTGATCGAGGTTCTCGGCATTGAAAAATCTTCGTAAACTAAATCACACGTGTATATGTTAACATTTAAGAGATATAAAGTCAAGAAAATCAAGAGCAATGGTGATATATATGCGGATTGGACACCAAAAAATAAACACTCAAAAAATGGCTATAATATAAGGAATGTGTTTAGTGACGGCATCAGATTCCTAATTGATGGAGAAAGGTCTGGTGGCAAGAAAAGCTACTTCCAGGAGGTTGTCAAGTGTTTTCGCTCGACGATTCCATTCTTGGGTGGTTGGTTTGGCCCTTGGTCGTGTAACTCGAATCTTAGCCCGGTATATCCCATTTTAGTTTTACACCATTGTGAACCTTACTCCTTTTTTACTCTCTGATAGAGGTTCTCGGCGTTGAAAAATCTTCATAAACTAAATCACATGTGTACATGTTGACATTTAAGAGATATACAGTAAAGAAAATCAAGAGCAAGGGTGATATATATGCGGATTAGACACCAAAAAAATAAACACTAAAAATGGCTACAATTTAAGGAATGTGTTTATTGACGCCATCAGATTCCTAATTGTTGGAGAAAGGTCTGGTGGCAAGAAAAGCTGCTTCCAGGAGGTTGTCAAGTGTTTTCGCTCGACGATTCCATTCTTGGGTGTATGGTTTGTCCCTTGTTACTGTAACTCGAATCCTAGCCCGGTATATTCCATTTTTAGTTTTACACCACTGTGAACCTTACGCCTTTTTTACACTCTGATCGAGTTTCTCGGCATTGGAAAATCTTTGTAAACTAAATCACATGTGTATATGTTGACATTTAAGAGAAATACAGTCAAGAAAATCAAGAGCAATGGTAATATATATGCGGATTAGACACCAAAAAATAAACACTCAAAAAATGGCTACAATTTTAGGAATGTGTTTAGTAACGGCATCATATTTGTAATTGAAGGAGAAAGGTCTGGTGGCACGAAAAGCTGCTTCCAGTAGGTTGTCAAGTGTTTTCGCTCGACGATTCCATTCTTGGGTGGTTGATTTGGCCCTTGTTCCTGTAACTCGAATCCTAGCCCGGTATATCCCATCTTAGTTTTACACCACTGTGAACCTTAAGCCTCTTTTACTCTCTGATCGAGGTTCTCGGCATTGAAAAATCTTCGTAAACTAAATCACGCGTGTATATGTTGACATTTAAGAGATATACAGTCAAGAAAATCAAGAGCAATGGTGATATATATATATACATATATATATGCGGATTAGACACCAAAAAATAAGCACTCAAAAAATGGCTATAATTTAAGGAATGTGTTTAGTGACAGCATCAAATTCCTAATTGATGGAGAAAGGTCAGGTGGCAAGAAAAGCTGCTTCCAGGAGTTTGTCAAGTGTTTTCGCTCAACGATTCCATTCTTGGGTAGTTGGTTTGGTCCTTGTTCTTGTAACTCGAATCCTAGCCCGGTATATCTCATTTTAGTTTGCACCATTGTGAACCTTACGCCTTTTTTACTCTCTGATCGAGGTTCTCAGCATTGAAATATCTTCGTAAACTAAGTCACACATGTATATGTTGACATTTAAGAGATATACAGTCAAGAAAATCAAGAGTAATGGTGATATATATGTGGATTAGACACCAAAAAATAAACACTTAAAAAACGCCTACAATTTAAGAAATGTTTTTAGTGACGGCATCAGATTCCTAATTGATGGATGAAGGTCTGGTATCAAGAAAAGCTGCTTCCAGGAGGTTATCAAGTTTTTTCGCTCAACAATTCCATTCTTGGGTGCTTGGTTTGGCCCTTGTTCCCATAACTCGAATCCTAGCCTGGTATATCCAAATTTAGTTTTACACCATTGTGAACCTTACGCCTATTTTACTCTCTGACCGAGGTTCTAGCCATTGAAAAATATGTGTAAACTAAATCACACGTGCATATGTTGGCATTTAAAAGACATACAGTCAAGAAAATCAAGAGCAATGGTGATATATATGCGGATTAGACACCCAAAAATAAACACTCAAAAAACGGCTACAATTTAAGTAATGTGTTTAGTGACGGCATCAGACTTCTAATTAATGGAGAAAGGTCAGGTGGCAAGAAAAGCTGCTTACAGGAGGTTGTCAAGTGTTTTCGCTCGACGATTCCATTCTTGGGTGGTTGGTTTGGCCCTTGTTACTGTAACTCGAATCTTAGCCCGGTATATCCCATTTTAGTTTTACACCATTGTGAACCTTACGCCCTTTTTACTCTCTGAACGAGGTTCTCGGCATTGAAAAATCGTTGTAAACTAAATCACACGTGTATATGTTGACATTTAAGAGATATACAATCAAGAAAATCAAGAGAAATGGTGATATATATGCGGATTAGACACAAAAAAATGAACACTCAAAAAATGGCTACAATTTAAGGAATGTGTTTAGTGACGGCATCAGATTCCTAATTGATGGAGAAAGGTCTAGTGGCAAGAAAAGTTGCTTACAGGAGGTTGTCATGTGTTTTTGTTCGACGATTCCATTCTTGGGTTGTTGGTTTGGCCCTTGTTCCTGTAACTCGAATCCTAGCCCGGTATATCTCATTTTAGTTTTAGACTATTGTGAACCTTACGCCTTTTTACTCTCTGATCGAGTTTCTGGGCATTGAAAAAACTTCGTAAACTAAATCACACGTGTATATGTTGACATTTAAGAGATATACAGTCAAGAAAATCTAGAGTAATGGTGATATATATGCGGATTAAACACCAAAAAATAAACACTCAAAAAATGGGCACAATTTAAGGAGTGTGTTTAGTGACGGCATCAGATTCCTAATTGATGGAGAAAGGTCTGGTGGCTAGAAAAGCTACTTGCAGGAGGTAACTCGAATACTAGCCCGGTATATCCCATTTTAGTTTTACACCATTGTGAACTTTACGCCTTTTTAACTCTCTGATCGAGGTTCTCGGCATTGAAAAATCTTCGTAAACTAAATCACACTTGTATATGTTGACATTTAAGAGATATACAGTCAAGAAAATCAAGAGCAATGGTTATATATATGCGGATTAAATACTCAAAAAATGGCTGCAATTTAAGGAATGTGTTTAGTGACGGCATCAGATTCCTAATTGATGGAGAAAGGTCTAGTGGCAAGAAAAGCTGCTTCCAGGAGCTTGTCAAGTGTTTTCGCTCGATGATTCCATTCTTGGGTGGTTGGTTTGGCCCTTGTTCCTGTAACTCGAATCCTAGCCCGGTATATCCCATTTTAGTTTTACACCATTGTGAACCTTACGCCTCTTTGACTCTCTGATCGAGGTTCTCGGCATTGAAAAATCTTCGTAAACTAAATCACACGTGTATATGTTGACATTTAAGAGATATACAATCAAGAAAATCAAGAGCAATGGTTATATATATATGCGAATTAAACACTCAAAAAATGGCTACAATTTAAGGAATGTGTTTAGTGACGGCATCATATTCCTAATTGGTGGAGAAAGGTCTGGTGGCAAGAAAAGCTGCTTCCAGGAGGTTGTCAAGTGTTTTCGCTCGACGATTCCATTCTTGGGTGGTTGGTTTGGCCCTTGTTCCTGTAACTCGAATGCTAGCCCGGTATATCCCATTTTAGTTTTACACCATTGTGAACCTTAAGCCTTTTTTACTCTCTGATCGAGGTTCTCGGCATTGAAAAATCTTCGTAAACTAAATCATATGTGTATATGTTGACATTTAAGAGATATACAGTCAAGAAAATTAAGAGCACTGGTGATATATATGCGGATTAGACACCAAAAAATAAACACTCAAAAAATGGCTACAATTTAAGGAATGTGTTTAGTGACGGCATCAGATTCCTAATTGATGGAGAAAGGTCTGGTGGCAAGAAAAGCTGCTTCCAGGAGGTTGTCAAGTGTTTTCGGTCAACGATTCCATTCTTGGGTGGTTGGTTTGGCCCTTGTTCCTGTAACTCGAATCCTAGACCGGTACATCCCATTTTAGTTTTACGCCATTGTGAACCTTACGCCTTTTTTACTCTCTGATCCAGGTTCTCGGCATTGATAAATCTTCGTAAACTAAATTACACGTGTATATGTTGACATTTAACAGATATACTGTCAAGAAAATCAAGAGCAATGGTGATATATATGCGGACTAGACACAAAAAATAAACACTCAAAAAATGGCTACAATTTAAGGAATGTCTTTAGTGACGGCATCAGATTTTTTAATTGATGGAGATAATAACAAAAATCCACTCGCACCACCGATCTGGGAAACCCATCTGCTTCATAATAGAAATAAGAAACTTTCAATTTACATTATCATAGGCGTTAGCGAAATCAATTTCGAAAACAAAAGCCTTTGATTGCCGACTTTTTAGCCACGAAATGATTTCGTTTAAAATGAGAGGGTCGTCCAAAATTAGACGATCTTTCAGGAAGGTCGTCTGTGAGTTGGAAATAAGCAAATGGAGCACCTTTTTGAGTCTATTTGTAAGAACCTTCGATAAAACTTTATTAATGATTCCCACTAGATTTATCGGTCTAAACTCGTTGAGATTTCCGGGGTCTCTAACTTTGGGCACCAATGTTATAAAGGAGGAACTACACCCTCTGCTGATCCGACTTGAATCATAGAAAGCTGTGAAAATATTTATAAAATTCGCTTTAAACATGGACCATAATTTTTTCAGAAATTTAAAGTTAAAGTCGTCTGGGCCTGGGGCCCGTTCGTCATCACAATCGAAAACCCCCGTCTTGATCTCCTCGACCGAAAAGGAGCCACTAAAGCTTTTGCTTCGCTATCCGACAACCTATAATTCTGGTCACACAGAATCTCTGGTCTGTTACTAACTTTCTCTTCGAATTTCGCTTTTAAGAAATCAGATATTATTTTCTTAACCTTTCTTGGTTTGGAAATCCATTAGTTATCTATATAAAGAGCCCTTGTATCAAGTTACTCACCTTCGTATTATTATGCTAGCCTTTAATATGATTTGTGCGAGATGTTTTTAATATGTAGTTACCGTTTTAAAAACATTAACCTTTTTATATAATCCTTGATCGATGAATAACACAACCATGAAATAAGTGGGTTAATTTCAATTATTATGCTAACCTTTAATATGATTTGTGCGAGTTGTTTTTGTAGTTGCATTTCAATTTAATTCAAATTTAATATGTTTCCAACAACATCTGGTGGCATTTATTGTGGCTTGCTTTACAGGTTTTAATTTTAGTCCATTTGAATTGAATAATACCTTTTTAGGAAAAAGTCACATATATGTGTGTGGTTTGGAATTCTTTATATATATACGAAGGTTCATATAAACTATTAACAAGTTGAGAATCTAAGTGAAAGGTGAAAATAACATAAGTATAAATGTCACAGAGTTGTAATCATATAGTTATCATGTATGCAAATCCACATTAGTTCTTACTTTAACACAAATATATATTACACATACATTCATGCATTCATATAAAATCTCTTAATATTAATAGATAAACAAGTTTAACTAGAAATTAAGATAACAACATAAACACTTAATTTCTCTCATCAACTATATCCAACTTCCATAATATATAAATGCTTCTACTAGTATTTCTCTATCTAAACCTTGTTATCATGTATTAAACGATTTTAAGTAGACAAATACGTTCCCTATATAACCAAATGTACATATTGCTTTAACTATAATACGTATATATAAGACGATTATATAATCTAGAGTAAACTGCCATTTTGGTCCCTGTAGTTTGGCCAGTTTTGCCACTTTAGTCCAAATCTCAAACTTATTACATCCAGGGCCCTGTGGTTTGCATTTTGTTGCCATTTTGGTCCAAATTTCAAATTTGA
The DNA here is from genome assembly GCA_030545235.1 of Helianthus tuberosus. Lineage (NCBI taxonomy): Eukaryota > Viridiplantae > Streptophyta > Magnoliopsida > Asterales > Asteraceae > Helianthus > Helianthus tuberosus. Next base: position 181,453,465 of record CM060420.1, read on the forward strand.
CCAGATTCTCCTACTTAAACCCTTCTATTTTGTCTTTACTCTCAGGGGCATTTTGGGTATTTTAAAAATTATTATATTTTTAAAACACCAAATTTCAAACCTCCACTTACCCTTCTCTTCTCCTTATCTCACCACTTCCATTATACCTTCAGCCATTAAACCCCTGACCTAAACATTCATCTACCTCCACAAATAAACCACCGTAACCTTCTGCTCCCCATCAAACTTGCACCGCCGACACCCCCTGTTCACCTATCTCCCAACCGCCGTACCCCCTTATCTCACCACCTATACCGCCGATAAACCCTCATCCACCCGCCATTACACCACCTAGACCACCCTCGTGCTCGATTGCTTTCACCAAACAAAACCCCCATATCAAAATCATCACCTGGCCGCTGATTTGCTCGATTTGGGACCTACCTACACTCGAAAAAGCAAATTTGAATTTTTCTTTGCAAATAACAACGATTCAGGTACGACTCTTGCTTGTTTTCTTCTGTTTTGATGTTTAAAGTTGTTTCAGCAGTCTGTTTAGTCCTAGTGTCGAAGTCAGTCCGGTGTCGTGGTCGATTCCGTTTGTCGGGTCCGTAGTGTATGTCTCGAGTTTGATGTCCAGTCAGTCTCTGTTGGTTTGTTTCAGCGTGGTTGTCGGGTCAGTCGTCCTTGAGTCAAGTGCTGGTAAGTTAGGTGTATTGTGTCATGTTGGTCGAGTCAAGTGTTGTTAGGTTTTGTTGATGAACTGCAGGTTTTGCTGATGATTGCAGATTGAAGATGGTGCTGATGAACTGCAGATTGAAGATGGTGCTTATTGATTGCAGGTTTTGTTTATGAAAATGGTGCTGATGAACTGCAGATTGAAGATGAAGAATCGATGAAAATGATGATGATTTGACTTTGTATGGTGCTGATGAACTGCAGATTGAAGATGAAGATTGAAGGGGTTGAAGATGAAGAACCGATGATGATGATGATTATTGATATGGCGGTGGTGGCATTCGATCAGAACCGATGAAGATGATGATTATTGATTTGATTTTGTGAATGTCTGTATGTATATATATATAATATATAATTAATTTTGTGTTAATTTATTAAAAAAATTAAAGGAGGGTGGGGTGGGTAGTTGGGCATGCAAAATGACCAAAATGCCCCTTCAGAAAAGGACAAAAAACCAGGTTGCAACAGTGAAAAATTAGGGTTTTTGAAATTTGGACCAAAATGGCAACAAAATGCAAACCACAGGGCCCTGGATGTAATAAGTTTGAGATTTGGACTAAAGTGGCAAAACTGGCCAAACCACAGGGACCAAAATGGCAGTTTACTCTATAATCTATCTCTTCTCTGTCCAATCATATCTTTCATGTACATATTACAAGTCTTATGCATCTCTTTATTTACATTGATTTGTATTAAATAATTTGGGCCTAGCTACATCCAGGGGCGGACCCACATAGAGTGGATCGGGGTCCCCGGACCCCAATGTTTTTAAAAAAAATAGCAGATTCGGTATATTAAGTTGTATAAGGACCTCATAAATACAGTTAGGTGGACACCATATAATGAAAAGGAAAGCTAGTGTAGTGGTAAATCCCCATCTTTAACAACAATAGGTCATGGGTTCATTCCTTGTATAGCTTGTTTTTCCTGTTTTTTTTTTTAATCTAGTTCAAACCTCGCTTTGACCCGACCCAAACGAGGACCGACCAAAAAATTTTAACGTTTTGTTATGAAAATTTTGAACACCGAGAAAAATGAACCCCATTGGAAAAAAAATCTGAGTCCGCCACTGGCTACATCTATACTTATGTGGGGCGCATATATACCAGACGTACATATATAAATAATACAATACAACGTTAGTTTGGAGGAAGTGTTGGCTGCCTCATTAATAGCCTCCTTTTCTCCTTGCTATCGTATATTGGTCTGGTCCTTATATAATCCACTTATCTTCTAACCTCTCACTCTATCTCTATATCTATCTATATCTGTCTGTCTTCCCACCAATATTTCTTCATTTACCACTTCCCTCCCCACCCGCCACCACTCAACGCATTGGTAAGCATTCAATATATCAACTACATTGTCAAGTTATGTACAAATATATATAGTTGCTTGTGTTGCAAGCAAGTTTATAAATTAACTTGTTGCATGGTTTAATTTCTCAGGTGGTGTTCGTGTTCGTGTTTGTGTTCGTGTTCGGATCAACCAACTGATTAGATGGATCTATCTACCGGGTGGGTCATTTTTTCACTTATTGTAGGGTATGTGATTTGGTTTAAATCAATCACACGCTCGTTAAGCGGTCCACGTGTATGGCCGGTATTGGGTAGCCTACCAGGGTTAATCCAAAATGCTAATCGCATGCACGATTGGATCTCCGACAATCTTCGCATGTGTGGTGGTACGTACCAAACCTGCATCTCTCCCATCCCCTTTTTAGCCCGAAAGCAAGGTCTCGTGACGGTCACGTGCGATCCGAAAAACCTCGAGCACATCCTGAAGGCTAAATTCGACAATTACCCCAAGGGCCCCACTTGGCAAGCCGTGTTCCATGATCTACTTGGCGAAGGGATCTTTAACTCCGATGGTGACACGTGGCTGTTCCAGCGCAAGACTGCCGCGCTGGAATTCACCACCCGGACCCTCCGCCAAGCCATGGCTCGGTGGGTAAGCCGAGCCATCAAGCTTCGGTTCTGCCCGATTCTAGAAACGGCTCAGCTTGAGGGTAAGCCGGTTGATCTACAAGACCTCTTGCTTCGGCTCACTTTCGACAACATATGCGGCTTGGCTTTCGGGAAAGACCCACAAACCTTATCCCCAGGCTTACCCGAAAACAGCTTCGCATCCGCTTTCGACCGAGCCACCGAAGCCACGCTACAACGCTTTATTTTACCAGAAACAATTTGGAAGCTAAAGAAATGGCTTCGGCTTGGGATGGAAGTCGAGCTGAGCCAAAGCTTAAGCCATGTGGATAAGTATCTGACAGGTGTCATCAACAAACGTAAGCTTGAATTACTCAACAGTGAAAGTCAAAGTCAAACCCCACATGACGACCTTCTGTCTCGGTTCATGAAGAAAAAAGAATCCTACTCAGACACATTCCTACAACAGGTGGCACTCAACTTCATCCTAGCTGGACGTGACACGTCATCAGTCGCGCTGAGCTGGTTTTTTTACCTCGTAATTAAAAACCCCAGAGTCGAAATGAAAATATTAACAGAAATATGTGAAGTCCTAAACAAGACACGTGGAACCGACACGTGTCAATGGTTAGACGACCCTTTGGTCTTCGAAGAAGTTGACCAACTAACATATCTAAAAGCAGCATTATCGGAAACACTCCGGCTATACCCATCGGTACCGGAAGATTCCAAACACGTCGCCGCCGATGACGTCCTCCCCGACGGGACTGTGGTGCCGGCGGGATCCGCCGTCACTTATTCAATCTACTCTACTGGTCGGATGAAGTTTATATGGGGTGAAGATGTTCTTGAATTCCGACCGGAAAGATGGTTATCCGATGACGGTAAAAGGTTTGAGATGAAAGATCAGTTCCGATTTGTGTCGTTTAATGCGGGGCCCAGGATTTGTTTAGGGAAGGATCTGGCTTACTTGCAGATGAAGTCGATAGCGGCGGCGGTGTTGCTGCGCCACCGCCTTTCAGTGGTTCCCGGCCACCGTGTTGAGCAGAAGATGTCGTTAACACTGTTTATGAAATATGGGCTTAAGGTGGACCTGCACCCACGGGATCTGGCGCCTATTGTTGCAACACTTGGTCAATCTGGGATAGCGCATGAATTGTGAATAATAATAATAAATAAATAAATAAATATTATATAAGAATTAAACTATTAAAGTACACTGTGAGTTTACTTTGTGGTTTATCACAGACGGTCGTATGGCCACACGATCAAAATCATACGAAGTGAAGATCTTTGATAGGGTGAACTGTGACCGTGACTTGATTGCTAGAAACGAAAATGTCAATTTAAATTCGACTATACCAAGTGTTTCGCAAGTTACCACCTTTTTTTTACTTTTCTCTTTTTGCAATCAATAATCGACACATGTAATGAATATTATTTATTTATATATATTTTTTATATTTTATATTCGATGAAGAGTGATTTTTTTAGTGAAATATAGATTTTCATTAAAACAGAAACAATTATAGATTAATGTCAGGTAGACGGGTAACAAGCTGCGTCGCAGATAGAAGGGTGATTGAAATCTTGAATTATTGATTTATCCATGTTGGTATTTCAATATTTAAAAGATTTCGTATTTCTTGTACATTATTATAGTTTATGTTGTATTTGCTTGTGATGAAACACCTAACAAGTAAAAGAACAGTTTTAATTCTATAACCGTAAAAATGTGTAATTACTTGGACGTAGTGTGATACTAACGTATTGGGAGATGGAGAAAGATAATAAATTTTTTTATGTATTAACAAATGACTCTATGACTTAAGTAGTGTGTTCTATAACCAAAAGGTGTTCAAATCCTACATATTGCATGTTGTCGTGTATTTATGTTAGAAAATCTAGGAATGTTGTTAAAAAAACCTCTTTGATCTAATTTGGTTAAGTAGTATGCTATTAATATTTATATAGCTTATTTAAATAAACACAATTTAAATAACGGGGATTAGAACATGTGGCCTGTATAATATTTAAGTATTATAAAGTTAGAAAATTATTGTGATCGAGTAAATACGTGGTTGAAATATGTAGGTGAGCTTATGGTTTGTTAATAGTTAGCACCTAAAAATATAGGCTATTTATTGTATGTCATAAAGCCCCTACAATAATTGTTCATGTGCTAGTCTACTTTTTTGGATATTTAAAGGTTGTTTTTTATACAAACAATTAATTTTCCAAGTCATATATGTTTTATAATTTCTTTTTTTTAACGACAAATTTGGATCACTAACGGATCACTGCAGTATCATCGTGTCACCAGCAGAATCACCCAATCATATCCATCTCCACTAGGCATAATGCCTACACATCAATTCAGGAGGAAACGAGGGATGACAAAAATATCCGAGCCCGACGGGTATACCCGAAACCCGACACAAATAGGACGGGTATACCGGATACCCGACGGGTTTTGGGCCGGGTATGGGATTAGTTTTAAAAATTTTCGTGGGTATGGGTCGGATATGGGATTAGGTGATACCCGACCCGATTATCCGAAACCACATACCCGTTTACCCGAACTATATACCCGATCAAATACCCGAAAATTTTAATTTATATTTTTATTTTCCATTAACCCTTATCTATTAGTGATTTTTTTAGTATGTTCATAATGTGAAAAAATAAATTTTCTTTTAGCATATGTATTTGATGATAGTATTTACATTTTGTATGTTGTGAAGTATATACATATAAGTGTATAAATATTATAAAGTAATTATTAATTTATGATAAAATTTATATGTATGTAATGTATATTTTTAATTTGTAATAGTTGTTGCATAAATAAAATTATATAATAATTATAATAGTAAAAAATGTATTTGGAAGTCTCAATGTATATATTTTAACAAACTAATGGGTATACCCGATACCCGACGGGTATTGAGTCGGGTATGGGACACGATTTTACAACCGGGTACGGGTATGGGATTACCAATACCCGACCCGAACCCGACCCATTGCCATCCATAGAGGAAACCCAATAAAATATGGGAAAAACCCCTCTTGTGAGAATCGAACCCAGGACCTATTGATCCAAAAGTCTTATCACACTCCTAAGATGTCACTAAGCTTATAAAGCCATCCGCATTTATAATTTTTCTAATTCTAATAAAAGAATCTAAAGAATGTGACTTGTCACTTTCTCCCTTAAATAGCTTTTTAATAACTATATAAATTGTTTAAAAAATAATTAAGATTACATATTATAAAATATAAATGTAATATATTTATTCAAGCATTCCCTTAATAACTTCAATAAAATCTATACTATATAATAAAAGAAACCACTTTGGGGACACTTGTCATCATATTAGGCCCTCTCTTATAGATAATTATTATTTTAGTTTAATCTCTTCTAATTAATTATAGATAACCCTTCTATTAAATATTATTTAGTTTAATAACTTATGGATAATTATTATTTAGTTTAATCTCCTTCTCATTTATAATATTATTTATTTGAATTAATTAGAGTTAATTACTGTTTTCGTCCATATGGTTTGTCAAAAATCACTATTTCAGTCAATTAGTTTAAAAATTGAGATTTCAGTCCCTATGGTTTCACTTTCGTAATTATTTCAGTCCACCTCGTAACTATTTCAGTCCCTGTACTTAACAGAATAATGGATTGAAATTGTTACGAAAGTGAAACCACAGGGACTGAAATCGCAATTTTTAAACTAATGGACTGAAATAGTGATTTTTGACAAACCACAGAGACGAAAACAGTAATTAACTCAATTAATTATTACTTTTATATTTATCTATTTACTTCAAATTTAGACTTAGTTATCTAATTTGATATTAACTATATATTTGAACGTTTTGTTTAGTTTGGTATCAAATAGATTTTACGAAACTTGAAATAAAATTAACTAATATTATTTATCATTTATATGTTTACGGATTTTTAAATAAAGGGTTACATTTATTGAGACTTCGTTAACAAATTTTGCAACAACAGAATAATCTATTTTTATCACGAAAACCAAACTTTGTATTAATATATTAAATATTTTTATTTTCACTATACAAAATTACATTTACTCGACCCATGTAATACATGAGGTTTTTTAAGATATAATTTTTTTATTATTTGATATATAAAATTAGATTTATTCAATTCGTATAATACACGTGATTTTTTAAAGATATATTTTTTTATTATTTAGTACAGAAAATTACATTTATTCAAATCGTGTAATACACATATTTTTAAAGATGTAATTTTTTTTTTATTATTTGGTATATAAAATCACATTTATTCAACCCGTGTAATAAATGGGGTTTTTTAAAGATGTATTATTTTATTATTTAGTAAAAAATATTACATTTATTCAACCCATGTAATACACGTGGTTTTAAAGATATTACTTTTTTTACTTGGTATATAAAATTACACTTATTCAACCCGTACAATATGGTTTTATAGATATAACTTTTTATTATTTAATATATAAATTATATATATTCAACCTGTGCAATAAAGGAGGTTTTTAAAGATATATTGTTTTATTATTTAGAATATAAAATTTATTTATTCAACCCGTGTAATACACGGGGTTATAACCTAGTTATATTAATAAAATATTTTACACATAATTTACTCTGACGTAGTATCTAAATTTAACTTTATCTTTACCGTAATTATTGAAACAAAATCCAATAATATTATAAGCTTAATTATACTTTTGTTATCTTGATTTGGATTTATGTTTTATTTGATTTTTGAATAAATAACAAAATCAAATTGATTTCAATTATTTTAATCAGCTATATTATTTTTTTGGCCTTGTTTTTATATTGATCAACTTAACACATTGTATATAGATTTGTAGAATATTAGCAACATGCAACGAAATTGATAAACAGTTCATTAATTTACTAACTTGTAGACTCGTGTATTACACGAGTTTGAGAATATAAATTATGTAGTTTATACTCCCTACACGAATTAACATAACTGAATTACTTTATTACATACAACAATATAAAATAAAAGTACAATTACACAAATCTCTTAATAGTTTCTTGTATACGACATTTGTTATGTTGTTCGTAATTTAACCATTCTTATTAAGTACCAATAGCTCAAGACTACCTCTAAAAAAGTATTTAGAGATTTGTGTAATTGTACTTTTATTTTTTTATGTTATTGTATACATTAAAGTTATGTATACATTATATAATTGCATAATTTCTATCCTTAAAACCGTGTAATACACGGATCTATAAACTAGTAGAGTATAATGTACAAATCATTCATAACATTTTGATACATTTGGCTATTACATTTAAATAAAAAAAATTGTTACTGAACCTCTGATGTTTTAGTGTGTGTAACAGACAAAAATGCACAAATCTTAGAGACAATTTTAGCATTTTACTCTAATTTATATATAACTTCATGCACTATTTTATTTCTATTACATTAAATTAAAAAAAAAAAACAACTTTTATATGTTCAAGAAGGTTGCAAGCTACAATAATTAGTATTCTAAGTTGTGTTTTGTAAGATTATGAATTAATTAATAGGTGTAGTAGTTTTTAAGCTAACATGTTTTACTAAACATTAAGTACATGTAAAATTCCAATCAATTCCATCTAAAATATCAGGAATAGAAAACCAAGTAAAGTCTAGTAAATCTTGTTTATAACAAAACTATTTGTAGGACTCCGAGGATAGAATTAAAGCATACCTTTCATGTATCTTTAAAGGATAGAAATGCTACTCTAACTAAGACCCTCGACTTCAAAAATCATTTTGTTTACGTGTATAGAATGGCAATTCATGTAACACAAAATGAGGGTCGACTATGGGGGAGGGCTGGGTGGCGACAGTCCCCGGGGCCCGTATTTAAAAAAAATTATAATATAAATTTAAAAAAATCAATGAATTTAATTTCAAATGATACAAGGCCCAACTAGTTTAAAAAAAGCCTAACAATTAAAACCCATTACAAATTTATAACAATTGTTTTGTCATGTTATATTTTATATATATATATGATTATTAACTTTGTATTACAGGAGGCTGCCTCTTTTTACTCGCCTTGAGCCCAAAATGTTCTATGATGCTCGGGTATAGCCTTGCATAAAATGTGGTTAAGGGAAACAAAATGAAGACCATGCTAAAAGTACTAACGACGATAGTGGTAAATAATCGCTAGGGGCGGACATATGTAGAACCAAGGGGTGGCGCCCGCTACCGCTTGGCGCTCCGCCGATAGTGTAAAATTAGTGCAAATTTTGGAAAAATTTGACCTTTTTTCGATTTCGTTACCGCTTATTTATAAAACGTTACCGCTTGGCGCGAATCCTAGATCCGCCACTGATAATCGCTAACGTTAAGCGGCAATCAATGGATAGCTAGTAAATCGTAGTTGTAACAACGAGACAAGATCATTTTGAAATACTAAAAATATCATTTTGAGTTTTGTTGTTTTCAAGGAAAAGTACGTAGAAAAATCAACTAGAGAAAATACGTTTAGCTAAGTCCGATGAATATACGATATAAACAAGCAATGCAATTTTTTTTTTCATTAAAGCACTTTTAAGATCTCGCTTATTCAATTTGTACATATTATTTCTTATATCAATTTCATAATCAACAAAACATTAAGTTAACTTTACAATGCATTTTTTTTTTCCAAAAAGCTTATATCAATTTCATAATCAGCATGCCTTTGTCCCCCTAGCGTTTGACACGTTTGGCTCTTTGGCGCCAGAGGCAGTTCGTTTCTTGTCCAGAGTTCAGCGTGTAGTCCACAACAACTTTTCGACCCCTCAGGGGCGAGGCTTTGTTTTTAGTAGATTAGGGTTTTCTATTCAGAAAGGGATGGCGGCGCAGTTTGTTGCTCGTCTACCTGCTATTCTTATGTAATTTGCCCTGATGATTGGAATGAAAACAGTATTATCTTAAAAGCTTATAAATTTATTGTTTTTATTTAACTAGGAGATGTTTTAAAAAGTACTTCAACAGTATAAAAACACATTCCAAGTGTATATCACATCAATTTATTGTGCACGACTTATCTCATCATCCTGGCATAGTTGTATTTGCTTTTAGCTTCTTATGGATAAGAAAATGCAAGTAAAACACTTGTCACATGGGGTCACAAACAAACGTGAGATGCAAAGTTAATAATAGAATGTTCGACATTTATAACCTAAGCCACGTCAAATGCTCAAAAAGCAATATTGGACCCATAACAGGATGTTACCATGTTATGTGTTGCAAGTAAAATTTGCCAGTGTGTGTTTATCTTTGAACCTCAACAAAAGTTAGTTTCATTATATTTTATGTGATAAATACGAAACAGTGTCACCATATATATTTTGGTATTCAAACTAGGTTTAGACATATTTATTAATTTATGTAACCAAATATCAGTTGTTCAAGCCTTTGACTCCATGCCCCCACCGGCTAGTGTTTACGCTCCATCCACACCCAAAATCTGCAAAAGTGTCACGTGCGTGCGTGCTGACTAGGATCGATCCACACCTCTGAGCTTGGACCACTGCTGTAATACCCAAAAATTTAAAACTATTATTATTATTATTATTATTTATTTTAGTTAATAGGAAACCCTAATTAAGACACCCAAGAGATTCCGTACAAACCCTAGAAATTTCAGAATTTTCAGAATCAGGATTAGGGCCCTAAAACTCAGGGGGGATAAAACCTAGTTACGATTATCCACATAACTACTTGTAGAAATCGAATTTAAGAAATCCGTCAACTCAGCAAGCCTACTCATACACGTGGCAACCCTATGAAAATAGGTTGGCAGTCGCGCTGCGCGACGGCTATAGGTGTTACCAGTCGCGCTACGCGACTGGGTCAAAAATCCAGTATAAATAGAGGATGTTGGGACTTGATTCTGGGCACAAAAACAACGTTCAAACTTCAAATTCACTCTGAGTTATCGTCCAATTACTCTCCAAACACACACAAAACACTAATTAAGAGTAGCGGGGTGCTGCAGAACAGGGTAATAACTCGATCGCTATTACGATTCATTGTCCGATCGATCAATATATCCAATGGATGTTTAAGTGCTACCCACATTAGGGTTATACTTTGTCGTTCGTCATTAATTTGACGGATCATCGTTAATTCGATGGATAAAGTATTGTACTTTGTCGTTCGTCATTAATTTGACGGATCATCGTTAATTCGATGGATGAAGTATCGCACTTTGTCGTTCGTTGTGAGAATTTGATCTCGTGAGTTATCGTAAAGGCTGTATTAAGTTACTAACCTAGTTTGTGTGCATGTTATTTAAATTAGGTTAAAAGACTAATCAGTAGTCTAAACTCTGTCCGTATAAATCTGAAATATTTTCACAAGGTAGCATCAAATTGGAGTTTTTAAGGTACGGATCCTGACCCCACTTCTTATTGCTTCATATTCAAATTGTTATAAACCACTAAATTACTATATATTTTAAAACACCTCACGTCTTTGAGTATCGATTCATTTGACAGTCCGTTCGAATTCTGTTCTAATCATTTGATTTAAGCTTTCATGTCATGCGATAATATTATGTTAGTTGTACTCATTATCGCATGTTCTAATATATGTTCCGTTCTGTTATGAAAATAAGTTTTATAAGTTATGTGAATAAGTCCATTTGTACTCTGATACCCTGAGTATCGCTTCTCGTGGAGTGTCCCACGAGCATGTTGTTGCGGCATCAACAGCATGTGCTCCATCTGTGACGGAGAGATTAGTTCACGGCGTCCCTAGGTACAAGTGTGGTACAAAGCTACTAGGAGGCGTATGGATCGATCCTAGAATTTAAGTTTCAGGAGGTGGATAATGGGTATGCCAACTCGCCATCTCGTGTGATAATTATGCAGGAGTAGCTACCTGTGTATTGTCACATTTTCAGTTTGCTCATGGGTACATCCGTAAGATATGATTATGAAATTATGTTCTTGCATCATATTATTTTCGCATAAAGTTCCATTCAGATAACATTTCTATAAAGCGTTACTTGTTCTTTGAGCCTATAATTCCGTACTGAGCATTCGGCTCATTCCGTATAAATTTTGTATTTACAGGTCAGCAGGTTATCTTAGGCGGGGGAAAGAGAGAAGAATAAAGCTTAGGAATAAATCCGAAGATGTTAGAAATTAAGTCGATGTGTTCGTTTGTATATTAAATTTAAGTTCAGTTGTTATATCCTTGTCAAATAAATAAATGGAATTATGACTTTTGTTTATGATATCACTGTTATTGTGACACGTCAGCCCTTCCAGGTTGGGGTGTTACAGATATGGTATCAGAGCAAAGGCTCTTTCCTGTAGAAAACTTGAAGATAGTAATTAAAACCTGTGAGGAATGGGTAGATATCTATGATAGGATTCAACTTGATCTCTTATTTGGTTTAATTCCTATGTTTATTCGTATAGATGCCTCCTCGTCGTCCGCTACGTAGGAGTACTCGTACTAACCATGTACGTAACAACACTTCTTCGAATGAGACTCCAGTCGATCCAAGCGTAATTAATGCTATCAACCAGGCTGTTGCTGGGTTGCTTCCAAACCTGGTTGCTCAAACAGCTGAGGCCGTTATTCAACAAACTCGTCATCCAGAAGGCACTAACACTAATCCAACTTCTGGTGGTGAAACTCGTGAGAATACCACAAACAATACTACTTATAGTATAGACATATGGATTAGTAAATTCCAAAAACAAAAGCCGAAATCCTTTAGTCATGCTAATAATCCAGTCGAAGCAAGGAACTGGATAGCTCATATTGAAAAGATCTTCGGAGTTCTTGGAGTTCCGGAGCAATACAAAGTTAGATTGGCTACCTACAAACTCGAAGATGACGCACAAACTTGGTGGGAAGGATATAAGCATGTCAAAGGAGGGGATGATTTTGACGTTAATCTTTCATGGGTCAACTTTCGTAACATCTTTTACGATAAGTATTTTTCGACCGCTGATAAAGAAGCTTATATCAGGGAGTATGCAATAATTCGACAGGGAAATGATGAACCAGCCTCTGAGTTCATTACTCGATTTTCAAGGTTGGCTAGTATTGTAGGAGACGTTGCAGGATCAGCAGAAGTCCAAGCAGAAAAATGCAAGTGGGCAGTTAATGATCGAATTCGGAAGTCGATCATGTACATGAAATTTAAGGATATCACCGAAGTTGCTGATGCAATCAAGACTTTTGAGTTCGAAAGGAAAGAATTCTTATCTCGAACTGGGGATAATAAGAAGAGAAATAGGGAAGGACAAATTAAGCAAGAAAACGGCCAATCATCCACTACGCCACAGCATCAAGATCGCAAAGTGCAAGGAAATCAAAACTCTGTAAATCAGGCACGTCCATGGCAACCTAGACTGCAAAACCCGAGGCCTGCTCAAAACCAGATTCAGTTGTCTGCAGAACCTATTAGAACTCAACCACTGAATCAGATTACATATCCTCTATGTAATACTTGTGGTAAGAAACATCCGGGAGTATGTCACCGAAGTACAGGAGCATGCTTTAGATGTGGCCAAACTGGACACATGATCAAGGAGTGTACACAGAAAGACACTAAGAAAAATAACCGATCAAACGTTGCACCACCCAATGTTGGAGGAAGAGCTTTCACACTTTCTGCTACTGATGCTGCTAATGTCCCAGGTACTGTGTCGGGAACCCTTCAGCTTGGTAAACATAGTATCTATGTGTTATTCGACACAGGAGCGACTCATTCTTTAGTATCCCATTCGTTTACTAAGTACCTTCCGATAAAACCAACTCTCTTAAATCATACCTTAATCATTTCCACTCCCATGGAAAATTCATCCGCAATCACTTACGTATATAAAGATTGTCCGATCCGTATTGAATCTATTGTGTGTAAGGCAGACCTATTTCCAATACATATGTGTGACTTTGATGTTATTCTAGGAATAGATTGGTTGTCTAGACATCGTGTAACTATAGATTGTCATTCTCGCCGTGTTATTTTCGGTGATCTTCATCATCCTGATATTATATATCAGGGAACTCAAGCTCATAAATCTCTTAAGATTATTTCTGCACTCAAAGCTCGAAAATTCATATCAAGCGGTTGTGCTGGATTCCTAGCATCGATTAGGGATACTTCTGCTAGTGTTAAGAGTATCGATAGCCATCCCGTTGTTCGTGAATATCCTGGTGTATTTCCGGATGAACTACCAGGATTACCACCCGACCGTCAGGTAGAATTCACCATCGACTTGATCCCTGGTGCCAAACCTATTTCTAAAGCTCTATACCGTATGGCTCCAATGGAACTGAAGGAGTTGAAGGAACAATTGCAAGAATTGTTAGATCTAGGATTCATAAGACCTAGTGTTTCACCTTGGGGTGCTCCGGTCTTATTTGTGAAGAAGAAAGACGGTAGTATGCGTTTATGTATTGACTACCGAGAACTGAACAAGATTACTATTCGTAATCAGTATCCTCTGCCTCGCATTGATGATCTCTTTGATCAACTTCAGGGGGCTCAGTTCTTCTCAAAAATTGACCTGAGGTCCGGGTATCATCAGCTAAAGATCAAGAATGATGATGTTCCCAAGACCGCCTTTCGTACTCGATATGGTCATTACGAATTTTTGGTTATGCCCTTTGGGCTAACTAATGCACCCGCAGTCTTCATGGATTTGATGAATCGAGTATTTCACCAATTCCTAGACAAATTCGTTATTGTCTTTATCGATGACATTCTAGTATATTCTAAAAGTCACGAAGAACATGAAGCACATCTACATGCAGTACTTAGAACCTTGCGGCATGAGAAGTTGTACGCTAAGTTTTCCAAATGTGACTTTTGGCTTAGCCAAGTGGCATTTCTAGGTCATGTCATATCAGCCGAGGGAATTATGGTAGACCCAACAAAGGTTGAAGCTATAACAAAATGGCCAAGACCTACTTCTGTTACCGAAATACGAAGTTTCTTGGGTCTTGCTGGCTATTACCGAAGATTTGTTGAAGGATTCTCGGTAATTGCTTTACCACTTACAAAACTCCTAAGGAAAGGGGTGAAGTACTCATGGAATGAGGAACAAGAGAAAAGTTTTGAAGAATTGAAGAAGCGACTCGTATCCTCTCCGATACTCGCTCTTCCTTCTGGATCAGGAGGTTACCAAGTCTATAGTGATGCCTCAAAGAAAGGATTAGGTTGTGTGCTAATGCAACATGGGAAGGTTATCGCTTATGCCTCCCGTCAGTTAAAGCCTTATGAAGTTAACTACCCTACACATGATTTAGAATTAGCCGCAGTCGTCTTTGCACTTAAGATTTGGCGACACTATCTGTATGGTGAAAGTTGTGACATCTTTACCGACCACAAGAGCCTCAAGTACATATTTACGCAGAAGGAGCTAAATATGAGGCAAAGAAGGTGGTTAGAACTTTTAAAAGATTACGACGCAAATATTCAATATCATCCAGGCAAAGCCAATGTCATATTAAGAGGGATCTCGAAAGAATGAACATTTGGCTTCAGGTTGGTAAATCTGATGGATATCTAGCTAGAATGCAGATTGAACCCGACCTCATATCACGGATTAAAGATGCACAAAAGCAAGATGGAGAACTTTGGGCAATTGTGCAAAATCTTGAGGTGGGTAAGCAATCTGAATTTCGTATAGACCATCATGGGGTGATTTGGTGCGGTAAAAGACTTTGTGTACCCGATGACTCCAGCCTTCGTGAGTCATTGTTAGCCGAAGCTCACAGTTCACCATTTTCAATTCACCCAGGATCTACCAAGATGTATCGAGACTTAAGACAGAACTTCTGGTGGAATGGCATGAAGGAAGACGTTGCTCGATACGTAAGTAAATGCCTCACTTGCCAACAAGTGAAAATTGAACACAAACGAGCAAGCGGTCTATTGCAGCCATTAGATATTCCCATATGGAAGTGGGATGAGATCACAATGGATTTTGTTACCGGTTTGCCTAAGACATTCAAGAAGAATGATGTTGTATGGGTTGTTGTCGATAGATTGTCGAAGTCAGCCCATTTTCTACCGATTCAGCAAGGATTTTCGGTTAATAAGTTATCCGAAATATTTCTTCAAGAAATTATTCGACTCCATGGCACACCATCTTCCATTGTTTCCGATAGAGACCCACGTTTCACCTCACGATTTTGGAAAGGTTTTCAGACAGCTTGGGGTACACGACTGAAGTTTAGTACGGCTTTCCATCCACAAACAGATGGGCAGTCGGAACGCACGATTCAGACCTTGGAAGACATGCTCCGAGCATGTGCACTTGAATGGTCTGGAAACTGGGATGAATATCTATGCCTTGTTGAGTTTGCTTACAACAATAGTTGGCAAGCAAGTATTGGCATGGCACCTTTTGAGCTTTTGTACGGTCGAAAATGTCGAGCACCGATATGCTGGGATGAAGTCGGAGAAAAGATTATTGAAGGGCCAGAACTAGTTCAGATTACAAACGAAAAAGTCACTATGGCACGAGAAAAACTGAAAGAAGCTCAGAGCAGACAAAAGAGCTATGCAGATCAAGATAGACGACCACTCGAATTTAAAATTGGCGACCACGTTTTCTTAAAGGTATCACCTTGGCGTGGCGTTCGTAGATTTGGAATTAAAGGGAAGCTTAGTCCCCGTTTCATCGGTCCGTTTGAAATCCTTGAAAGAATTGGAGAAGTGTCATATCGACTGGCTTTACCTCCTCAACTATCTCACGTTCATAACGTTTTTCATGTCTCCTCGTTAAGAGGATATAATTATCATCCACTTCATGTCATTAGTTATCCGTTACTTACAATTCGCGAAGATTTGTCCTACGAAGAGGAACCAGAAGCCATCTTAGATCGACAAGAAAGGGTTTTGCGTAGGAAAGTAATTTCGTTTGTTAAAATCCTCTGGAAAAATCACTCTGAACACGAAGCAACATGGGAGTCAGAAGAATCAATTCGCTCTCTATACCCTAATCTATTCTCGCAATAGAATTTTAGTCAAGGTAACAGTGAACCTTGCTCTTTAATCTATGTTTATTTGTTTTTGTTTGTGGTCATTTATATTTGGCCTTATGTGAATATATCTTAGTTATGATTAAGCATGTCTATGTAGGAGATATCAGTACCAATAGTCACTCTATTATCTGTAAGTCTCTATTGACTTTTCGTACGGTAAGATATTTTATTAAGATGCGTTATAGGAGAACCATTAGGACATGATGATAAGGTAATTGACAATTATGGTCATAAACGTAATTATAAATTTCAGATACACATGTGTGTTTAGGAGATTCTTGTTAGTAATTCTGCTATGAAAGTTCCGTTACTTATACGATATGTTCGAAAAAATTCGAGGACGAAATTTCTTTTAAGGGGGTAATAGTTGTAATACCCAAAAATTTAAAACTATTATTATTATTATTATTTATTTTAGTTAATAGGAAACCCTAATTAAGACACCCAAGAGATTCCGTACAAACCCTAGAAATTTCAGAATTTTCAGAATCAGGATTAGGGCCCTAAAACTCAGGGGGGATAAAACCTAGTTACGATTATCCACATAACTACTTGTAGAAATCGAATTTAAGAAATCCGTCAACTCAGCAAGCCTACTCATACACGTGGCAACCCTATGAAAATAGGTTGGCAGTCGCGCTGCGCGACGGCTATAGGTGTTACCAGTCGCGCTACGCGACTGGGTCAAAAATCCAGTATAAATAGAGGATGTTGGGACTTGATTCTGGGCACAAAAACAACGTTCAAACTTCAAATTCACTCTGAGTTATCGTCCAATTACTCTCCAAACACACACAAAACACTAATTAAGAGTAGCGGGGTGCTGCAGAACAGGGTAATAACTCGATCGCTATTACGATTCATTGTCCGATCGATCAATATATCCAATGGATGTTTAAGTGCTACCCACATTAGGGTTATACTTTGTCGTTCGTCATTAATTTGACGGATCATCGTTAATTCGATGGATAAAGTATTGTACTTTGTCGTTCGTCATTAATTTGACGGATCATCGTTAATTCGATGGATGAAGTATCGCACTTTGTCGTTCGTTGTGAGAATTTGATCTCGTGAGTTATCGTAAAGGCTGTATTAAGTTACTAACCTAGTTTGTGTGCATGTTATTTAAATTAGGTTAAAAGACTAATCAGTAGTCTAAACTCTGTCCGTATAAATCTGAAATATTTTCACAAGGTAGCATCAAATTGGAGTTTTTAAGGTACGGATCCTGACCCCACTTCTTATTGCTTCATATTCAAATTGTTATAAACCACTAAATTACTATATATTTTAAAACACCTCATGTCTTTGAGTATCGATTCATTTGACAGTCCGTTCGAATTCTGTTCTAATCATTTGATTTAAGCTTTCATGTCATGCGATAATATTATGTTAGTTGTACTCATTATCGCATGTTCTAATATATGTTCCGTTCTGTTATGAAAATAAGTTTTATAAGTTATGTGAATAAGTCCATTTGTACTCTGATACCCTGAGTATCGCTTCTCGTGGAGTGTCCCACGAGCATGTTGTTGCGGCATCAACAGCATGTGCTCCATCTGTGACGGAGAGATTAGTTCACGGCGTCCCTAGGTACAAGTGTGGTACAAAGCTACTAGGAGGCGTATGGATCGATCCTAGAATTTAAGTTTCAGGAGGTGGATAATGGGTATGCCAACTCGCCATCTCGTGTGATAATTATGCAGGAGTAGCTACCTGTGTATTGTCACATTTTCAGTTTGCTCATGGGTACATCCGTAAGATATGATTATGAAATTATGTTCTTGCATCATATTATTTTCGCATAAAGTTCCATTCAGATAACATTTCAATAAAGCGTTACTTGTTCTTTGAGCCTATAATTCCGTACTGAGCATTCGGCTCATTCCGTATAAATTTTGTATTTACAGGTCAGCAGGTTATCTTAGGCGGGGGAAAGAGAGAAGAATAAAGCTTAGGAATAAATCCGAAGATGTTAGAAATTAAGTCGATGTGTCCGTTTGTATATTAAATTTAAGTTCAGTTGTTATATCCTTGTCAAATAAATAAATGGAATTATGACTTTTGTTTATGATATCACTGTTATTGTGACACGTCAGCCCTTCCGGGTTGGGGTGTTACAACTGCGGTTGGTCTAATGGTGTTGCTAAATAAATATGTATAAAATGTATACTAAAAATAAAGATTTTTACAGGTTTTCATCTTTAACACTTAAAAATGCTTATTATACTTAACTAGTGAGAAGCCCGAGCATATTGCGTCGTATGCACCATAATTACTGAACATATATATTCAATGCCTAATAAATATTTGAATGATTGCATAAGTACTTTACACAAAAAAATACAATCATTTTGAAGTATGATTCCTACTTAATAACATATCATAGCTAATCTAGATGTTCGTTCTCAATTTCAACTGCATGTCGCGCGTATACATCATTCACTTCAAATTGTAGCTCCAGTTATTTAGCTTGTAGATTAGCGACTCTTCAAGTAAGATCATCTAGTGTAACCGTTATGTGTCGATCGTATGCGATAACCTCGTCTACTAGACGTTGTAAGCATGCAAGAAGTTGTCTTTCATTTGCAATCGACATATTGAAATCTATAAGATAACCGGAAAAAGTTTTTTAGTAAAAGGTAACGGAAGATAAATTTTAATTATGTAAATCACTTTCGGTTTACATAATATTATACCTTTAGGAAAAAAAGGTTACCCATAGGTGTGAAAACAAATCTCTTCTGTAGCTGCAACAACTTGCCATGCCAGGTAAAGATCGCTTTGCATTGTTTTATGTAGTTTAAGCATAAGGCTCAGATAAGACGGATTATTGTGGTTGCGAATAACGCATTTGCCAGGCCATAACAATAACATCAATTATCTATAATCATGATAGCCTTCAAAAATAGGAACACAACCTTCGTAACGTGCTATAAGCTTCGTAAGCACACAATGCCTACAAAATCTAAAGTTGTATGTTAATCTTAAATACATAGGCATTTTCCTTAAAAAAAAATAAGACGAGGAATCCACCAACCTCCAACTAATACGTGAAGGTCCAACTAAAAGTCGTGAGACAAAATTAAACCAAACAAACAAAATAGTCATTCGTACAATAACCTAATGCACACAACATCAACATCGTATAATGTACAAACAAATGAAGCAAACATTGGTTGATAATTGATATTATATAAATATAAATATAAATAAATGAGCATAACATATTTGCTCACAAAAACCAAGTCCTCCAATGTTAAATTGATATTTTGTCGGATTTAAAACCGAACTAAACGTCACTTGCCTAAAAGTTGATGATATAAATGATATCAACTAGGATTACGACCCGCCGCAATGCGGCGGGGATTCTTTATTTATAACTAAGTCGATCTACGACCCACACGTTATGTTAAACCTGTCAAACAGGGTAAAAATAGACGATGTAAAAACGTTCACCCACACACGCACGTTGCGTCGTGTTAATTCGCAAAATTTAGAACGAAACGTAAAAACGTTAAGCCAAAGACACAGCTGTGATGTGTTAAGTCACAAAATTTAAAACCAAACATAGAGCGAAAAATTTGCAAAAAATGTAAACTATAAATGACCAAAGTTGAAAGTAAAAAAAAGTTATGAGGATAGATTGCAAAAGATAAAGAGTTTTGAGTTAAAAGTAAAAAAACAAATAGATTTGGGTTAAAAGTAATTTATGAAATACTTTTGGGTGAACTTAACCGAAACAAAACGAACAACATTGGTTTCAGTACTGGTATTTATTTTTATTGTCTTTTCTTTCGATAAACTGACACTGTACCGTTACCCTACCGTACCGAATAACACCAGTACCGGTACGTGTATTCATTTTTATGATTTCCGGTTTAGAAAAGTTTTAATTTCTACAACTTTGTATGCGATGATAAATGAATATCAGTACCAATACCGTGACAATCTAAACCGATCAATACCGTTTGAACAATATTGGTGTCGGTACCAGTGTTTTTTTTATCGTTTTCGATCGATTTAAAATATTTGTTGATTTCTATAGCAAGTGCATATATCAGACCTCTATTGTAATGAAGCGAACCGTACTGATCCAATGCCCATGGTAACGTACTGTCACAATGTCGCGGGCAAATAACTTGAAATATATAACGCAGGTTATTAATAATAAATCAAATTGAATAGTAAATAAAAAATTATTAAAAAACTTAAAAATAAATACTTTATGTACCATTCACCAGCACTTTTAATTCATATGTATAATATACACTTATGATTTATGTAATTTAAGTTTTCCTATCCGGGTTTCTACCCGGATGATAACCTAGTTTTGTATATATAGGTGATAGAACATTTAACATTTAAAAGACACCTAAAGAACACACCTATTGGAAGAGATGAATCCTAGACACGTGTGCAAAACTTGCACATTTAAGAACTTTCTAAATTGCTGTGCCTAAACTGAAAAAAGCAATAATTAATAAACTGGCGCACATTTAAGAGCTATCTAAATTGTTGTGGCTAAACTTGAAAAAAGCAAATCTATAATCATGATAGCCTTCAAAAATAGGAACACAACCTTCGTAACGTGCTATAAGCTTCGTAAGCACACAATGCCTACAAAATCTAAAGTTGTATGTTAATCTTAAATACATAGGCATTTTCCTTAAAAAAAAATAAGACGAGGAATCCACCAACCAAATACTCATGGCAAACTCAGAAACCTCCAACTAATACGTGAAGGTCCAACTAAAAGTCGTGAGACAAAATTAAACCAAACAAACAAAATAGTCATTCGTACAATAACCTAATGCACACAACATCAACATCGCATAATGTACAAACAAATGAAGCAAACATTGGTTGATAATTGATATTATATAAATATAAATATAAATAAATGAGCATAACATATTTGCTCACAAAAACCAAGTCCTCCAATGTTAAATTGATATTTTGTCGGATTTAAAACCGAACTAAACGTCACTTGCCTAAAAGTTGATGATATAAATGATATCAACTAGGATTACGACCCGCCGCAATGCGGCGGGGATTCTTTATTTATAACTAAGTCGATCTACGACCCACACGTTATGTTAAACCTGTCAAACGGGGTAAAAATAGACGATGTAAAAACGTTCACCCACACACGCACGTTGCGTCGTGTTAATTCGCAAAATTTAGAACGAAACGTAAAAACGTTAAGCCAAAGACACAGCTGTGATGTGTTAAGTCACAAAATTTAAAACCAAGCATAGAGCGAAAAATTTGCGAAAAATGTAAACTATAAATGACCAAAGTTGAAAGTAAAAAAGTTATGAGGATAGATTGCAAAAGATAAAAAGTTTTGGGTTAAAAGTAAAAAAACAAATAGATTTGGGTTAAAAGTAATTTATGAAATACTTTTGGGTGAACTTAACCGAAACAAAACGAACAACATTGGTTTTAGTACTGGTATTTATTTTTATTGTCTTTTCTTTCGATAAACTGACACTGTACCGTTACCCTACCGTACCGAATAACACCAGTACTGGTACGTGTATTCATTTTTATGATTTCCGGTTTAGAAAAGTTTTAATTTCTACAACTTTGTATGCGATGATAAATGAATATCAGTACCAATACCGTGACAATCTAAATCGATCAATACCGTTTGAACAATATTGGTGCCGGTACCAGTGTTTTTTTATCGTTTTCGATCGATTTAAAATATTTGTTGATTTCTATAGCAAGTGCATATATCAGACCTCTATTGTAATGAAGCGAACCGTACTGATCCAATGCCCATGGTAACGTACTGTCACAATGTCGCGGGCAAATAACTTGAAATATATAACGCAGGTTATTAATAATAAATCAAATTGAATAGTAAATAAAAAATTATTAAAAAACTTAAAAATAAATACTTTATGTACCATTCACCAGCACTTTTAATTCATATGTATAATATACACTTATGATTTATGTAATTTAAGTTTTCCTATCCGGGTTTCTACCCGGATGATAACCTAGTTTTGTATATATAGGTGATGGAACATTTAACATTTAAAAGACACCTAAAGAACACACCTAATGGAAGAGATGAATCCTAGACACGTGTGCAAAACTTGCACATTTAAGAACTTTCTAAATTGCTGTGCCTAAACTGAAAAAAGCAATAATTAATAAACTGGCGCACATTTAAGAGCTATCTAAATTGTTGTGGCTAAACTTGAAAAAAACAATAATACACTGGCGCAGATGCATGTTAGTATTTGATATATATAATAATATGTATCAATACTAGACATTATTTACTGGGTCGGATCACAAATTTTCTTTACCTATCCTTATTGCCCATACGTTGATTCTATCTACACCTAATATAGGCAAGGATATTTTTGTTAATCAAGGTCACAAAAATGCTAAAATGATGTCTAAAATGTTAACAAGCAATAGTTTTATATAACCATGAATTAAAGAGGAAATGTAGAAATTGAACATGACGATGAGCCCAAATCCTCTTTTTTTTTTTTTTTTTTTCCCAAATTGTAACGGTCATCTTTTCAGCTTCAACATCAGGTTCACCAGCAAGAATCCATCCCGGGCCATTTGCGGCAGTGTTCTTGTCCAACCTGATGAACCCGAACCCTCATCCGAATGCGCCCCCTTCACCCTGACCTCTCTTTAGTTCATTGTCAAAGCAAGATGGGAGACAAACCTTAAAAGTCTAAAACATTATGTATGTAGCTGGGAGACAATCTCAAAGCAAGATGGGAGTTGGTTCTGAAACACGTTAGATAACCAATAAAGTAAATAATCTGAATATAAATCAAGTAACTAATCAAACATCAATCTTTGTCCGTGTACTTAAAAGACACCTGGATGGAAGTGGGAGATGTAGGTTGATATTGAAAATGACTGAGATAATATATGATTGAAATGGCATGTAAATAACTACTTTAAGTAATAAAACATTGATATTAAAAATGTAAGGAGATGAAATAAGGGAAGTGGGAAAAAATCTTGGGCTAAGAGAGTCATGACATATGATGTAATCGGTTACTTATTTATTAAGTATAGATTAGGTTTTGATCAAATTTGGTTTGCCCGTTAGAAAGTGACCCGTATTTAGGCTCTGGTCCAATCCGGTTGGCCTGTGGGCTTAGGCCCATCACCATCTATTAGGGTCCAAGGGAGCACCGAGCACCCATAGTTGTCAATAGCAATCGTATCGATCGCTATAGCGCGCTACGTAGCGTATAGGTCCAGTGTCGCTATTTGGGTTGTAGCGATGAATAGCGAGAATAGGTACACTTTATTTTTTTTAAATATAAATAGCAATTAAATATAGCTATAAAATAGTTGGATTTTAGGTTTTTGTTAAATATACATGTAAAATAGCATATATACCAGGGTATTTTGATATAATATACATATAATATTTAAAAAAAATTCTAATGTATCGCTATATATAATATAGCCACCTGCTATTTATCGTTATTCGCTATGTAGCATATAGGTACCTTATCGCTATTTGTCGCTCTTCGCCATTAACAACTATGGGAGCACCATCTATTGAGAAATCTAATCTAATCTAACATGTTACTTGTGTTTTACAGGACTATGGCCTCAGGTAATCTTCTAACGGGTTCTCTAAATGTTGAATCTTATATCCTAGCTCTAGAAAGCTTAAACTGGTCAACCCGACAACGAAACAAGACCCAACTTAAAATTTAGCAACCATTGACAGTAACATCAAGAACACCAATCTACTCAAATAGAGCACTTATCACTGAAATAAAAAAAATAGTAATGTACACTAACAGAACACTTATCACTGAAATAAAAAAATAGTAATGTACACAAACAAACAAACTAACAAAACACCCAACACATACTCTAAAACTTATATGATCAAATTATATTTCTTACAGAGCTTTGCCAAACCTCAACACATTGCTGATCTTTCCTAGTAACAAACATTTTGTTTCCACCAAACCCTAAATTCGTTATCCGGTTTCCCCCAATATCCTTGGACCTACCCAAAACATTTTTCTTAAAGATTCTTTCTTCTTCCCCATTTCTACCAGTTGCTGCTGATGAACCCATCAACACCTCAGACCAAAGCTCCAACTCCCCTTCTTTACTACTAAAAACCTGATTCCCATGGCTTTCAATCTTGCAACCAATCCCTTCTTTCTTCACATTCATCACTTTTCTTGAATCACCAAGACAATTCCAACAACCATCCGATGAAATGTTCCGAAAATCGATGTAAGAAACCTCTCCTGAGTTTATCCCAATCTTGAAAACAGCGGAAAGGGTATCCGATACTGTGATGTCCGAAAAACAATCGGTTTTTTCTTTGATTTCTGAAACAAGACTCCCAGACCTTATATCCCAAAACTTGATGTTTCCTGTGATCCCTGATGCTCCACTGTGTGACCCAGAAGCCATTAAAAGACTAAGACTTGGAATCCAATTCAATTTTGTCGATGGAATTGCCGAATCAAGATCAGCACCAAATATCTCATTATGCCCAATTTCGGATACAACTTTAAAGCTATCATTCAGATCATACACCAAAATAGAGTTCGAATTTCTACGACTCGATTCAAAACTAGTGAATAAAAACTCAGGGGAAGTTCCAATTGCTTGAACAGTTGAACCAGATTTAGTCACATTTTCCCAATTCAAAGTCTGTCTTACAAAACCCATTTCAAGATCAATAATTTGCAACCCACAGAAATCAGTGGCACCAGCTGCCACAACATTAGATGACAAAGATAACAGAGAATCAATAGCTGTGAATTGGGTCAAAGTAGTTGACTTTCTTTGCAAAGACCAATCAAAAGATGTAATCTTGCTACCATGAGAGACATGAAGTGACCCATAAGGCGTTGCAGCGATTGCAGAAGGTGAATCTCTCCCACTGAGTGGCAAAATGATTGACTTTTCAAGATCAAAAGGCTCAAACTGAGATGGGTTTGACTGAGATTGGACAAGAAGATCTTCAACCCCATAAAACTTTGCTTCAAAAACAATATCTTGAATCTCAAAGCTTTTGGCTTTAGATGGCAGATTCCCAGTTCTTAAAAGGGATAAGATAATAGAAAACAATTCAGGGTCTCTGTCAATAAAAGGGATTCTGTTCGGTTGTTCAGAAGAATTGAAGAGATTGGAGAAAAGGGTGTTGGAGCCAGCTAGGGTTAGGGTTTGTATGGTGGTTTGAAAGAGTTGACCACCCACATCAATGGTGACAACGTTTGGTTTGTTGAAATCGTTTGATTTGGGGTTGAGTAGTGAAATTGGTGGCATGTTTGTTCAAGAATTTGGGGGAAAGATTGAGAAGAAAGAATGGTTTTGAAGGGGTTTAAAGATGGGGGTCAACAAATGTGGGCAATGGTTTGTCTTTATCTAGGGTTTTTATATATGGTGATGACAGTTGGTGATGTTTATTTGTTGTTTTTTGTTTCAATAAAGAAGGAATCAAGTGGGTTGATGATCCTCAAAAATCAAAATAGGGGCCTGCTGGCGAGTTTGGATTCACTTATGTACAGATTCATGAGCCTAAATCTCAATATCCACCTAACAGTATTTTAATACTCAAGTTATGGATTAGGATCAAATACAAAGGATCCTAATCGTAAGAAGTGTAAGAAGGATTTATAGAGTGACAAGTGTCCAATAACCTAAAAAACCCACTACACAAAAAAACCCACTAAAAAAAAAAAAAACCTTAAACATCCACCACCACCAACCCCCCCCCCCCCCCCCACATCACCCACCCAAAAAAAAAAAAATTTTTTTTTTTTTTGCCGAGAGGGTGGGGGTTTAGGTTTTTGGGTGGTGGTGGGGGTGGGTGTTTAGTTTTTTTTTATATTTTTTTTTAGGTTTTTGGGGGTGGGGGTAGGTTTTTTTTGGTTTTTTTTTTTGGGGGGGGGGGGGGGGGGTTTAGGTTTTTGGGTGGGGGTGGGTGTTTAGGTTTTTGGTGGTGATGTAGTGGGTTTAGTTTTAGGTTATTGTACACTTGTCACTCTATAAATCCTTCTTACACTTCTTACAATTAGAAGTCTTTGTAGAATAACTTGACCCCTCAAGTTATATACATAACTCAATTATCTTCTATTTATATTTAACAAGTTCACAGGGGCTTTAATTGAAGTAAAGGCAAATAAATCGCTTTCAAGATTGAGTTTTAAAGTGTGCTTGATCAAGGCTAAAACCTCAAATCGTCACTTCAAGTGAAGGATATAAAAAATGTGATCCAACAAGATGTCTTTACTGTTCAACTTTTTTTCATCAATATAAATATAAATATGATTTGAGGGTATATAATAAAGCTATCTGGTGTGGGATGCCAAACCCACGATGTCGGCTTAGGTGGAACACCGCACTGACAAAGGCGTTGCCACGGCGTGGGTGTCTTGGAGAATTTCACGGGCGTAGAAGAGGGAGACAAATGTTAGTGGTGTGGAGCAATGAGATATGGACATGTGACAGTTTATACTCCCGTGAAAAGTGAAACACCATGGCCCTCATATGTGAAACCCGTATGGAAATGATGTGACACATATATGGTTGTTTCCATGGGGTGCGGAAAAATGAAGGGGAATTGGTCTGTAATAATCCCAACTAGAGGTTATTGGCCATTGACAGTCCCACCTTTGAATATTCCCGCCACCAGTCTCACCTTTCACCTATTTTTTCTAAACCGGTCCCCCGTTCCGTTAAGTTTTTTTCCACATTACAAACAAATTTTTTAGGGCTTTTGATTAGAACGACGATACAAGTCCATTGATGTAAAACTTACCTTAAAATGGTGCTCCAAGTGACTTGATTTTTTTTAATTGGAATTTTAAACACCCGAATTGAAGCGTCGTTTTCATCGTTTGGAGCACCGTTTCAAGGTTAGTTTTAAATCAATGGACCTGTATCGCCGTTCTGATCAAAAGCCGTAAAAAACTGTTTGTAATTTAGAAAAAAAAATAACTCAGTTAAGTTTTTTTAACGGAGGACCGGTGTAGAAAAAATAGATGAAAGGTAGGACTGGTGGGGGAATATTTAAAGGTGGGACTGTCAGTGGCCAATGACCTCTAGTTGGGATTATTACATGCTAATTCCCCAAAAATGAAACCACACCCCATGAAAATCAAAACCTTTCGCTTTTTTATTTTACAATAAAACCTTTGTAAATTCAAGACAAAAAATTGATGCAAAAAAAGTCATTTTAGGTTGTAAAATGACTCATGAAAACCATTTTGACCTGTTACTAAACCTAACCCGACACAACCTTCCTAGTTCCAACTCTACCCACCTCGGTGTGTTGCTAAATGCACCACTCTCTTAGACCATGCGGTGTGGGGATCGTCCCCCACCGGCGCCGCACGTCCCGCTCCGTCGCACACCGCCCCCTCCCTTCGTTGCGTCGCTGGCGTCCATCTGCGGACGTTGGAGACGAGCCCATTGATTGGCTAATGGTAGGCCCCCTTAGTTCTTCTCTCTCTCTCCCTTAGGTCTTCTCTCTCTCCATCTGCGGGCGTGGAAACGGGTTCCGGAGTTGCCAGAGTAGCCGGAATTGTCACCGGAAAAACCGGCCGGATTATGTAGAAGATGAAGGCACATGTTTGGTTTTGAAAGTTTTGAAATTTTACATAATCGGCCCCTGTACTTAATAACATATTTAAAATGGTTTAAGCTTTGTTTTGTTTTTGTTTTTATTAGTTTTTTATTATTGGGTAGTCACCACACCCTTGGGTAGTCCCTTTTGGATGGTCCTTCATCGAATGTGACGTGGCGCCTACATGGCGGATAGTCCCCAAAGGGACTACCCAAACCATACCCTATGGTCTTATCTCTCACAAACTTAAGAGAGGAGCCCACCATAAAAACATATTTTCCCTCTCACATGGGTGTAACTTTGTAAGATGGGGATAAGGTTTAGACACATCATATTAGTGCTACTCTTACCAACTCCCAACTATCCACAAGATGACTATTTCGTTACCAAAAACATGGTGCCTCCTGATGAAGGTGCTAATTTGTTTCAAGGCTAAATTGCACTTTTCGTCCTTTATGTTTTAGGGTTTTTGCAGGCGCTATCCTTTAAGTTTAAAAATTACACTCTATGTCCTTTATGTTTGCAACCTATAACAGGCGGTGTCCTTTCTCATAAACCCAGTTAACTTTTTTATGTTAAAACCCCTCACCTTAACAGCAGGGACCATATGTGTAACTTTGTAAACATGAGGGACCTTTAATGTTAAAACCCCTTGTCTCTCCCATTTTTCTTTCGGAACAAACCCTGAAACCCTGCATATTTTCCTTTAACTCTTGAAGAAACCCTTATCTCAAACACACATACCTACACAACATTAGTCCTGTACTCTCTCTCTCTAGAACCTGGTGACCGGAGATCGGAGCTCCGACGCCACGATTTGGCCGGCGACGAACACCAACAACCACACCCCTCGACCTGCTACCACCTTTGCACCCTCTGCTCTCTCGATTTCACTCCGACGACCGGTGACAGAGTAACAGCGGCGTCGCCGTGAGGTGGTGGATCGGGACGGCGAAGCACCGACGCCCCGTCCTTGTTGGCGGCGCTTCTCAGCTAAACAGCCCCACCCCTCGTTCTTTTTTTTTCCGACAGTTTCTCGAATGATGACTGATGTTGAAGATGACGATATTGATGTTGAAGATGATGGCGGCAGCCGGGTGAAGCCGGAGCTCCGGTGAGCTTTTTATAGTTTATTTATTATTTTTTTTCTTATCTTTCACCTTCGGGTAATAATGTTCGGCTGATGTGTGGTTTCCATTGGTGATCGATGAGGACTATGATGATGACCGATGATGATGTTGGTGGTGGTTCTCCGACGAACCGATGGTGCCGGCGATGGTGATACCAGCAATCGGGGTGGAGGTTTTGTTTTAGCTCAGTTCGGGTTCGAGTCGACCAAATCTCAGATTTTGTTCGGGTATTCGGGTCAGATTTGGTTGAAGAGTTCGAGTCAACTGGTGATTTGGTTCTGATACAA
Organism: Helianthus tuberosus; assembly: GCA_030545235.1. Lineage (NCBI taxonomy): Eukaryota > Viridiplantae > Streptophyta > Magnoliopsida > Asterales > Asteraceae > Helianthus > Helianthus tuberosus. The sequence goes on from CM060420.1 coordinate 181,483,209, forward strand.
GGGGTTTTAACATTAAAGGTCCCTCATGTTTACAAAGTTACACATATGGTCCCTGTTGTTAAGGTGAGGGGTTTTAACATAAAAAAGTTAACTGGGTTTATGAGAAAGGACACCGCCTGTTATAGGTTGCAAACATAAAGGACATAGAGTGTAATTTTTAAACTTAAAGGACAGCGCCTGCAAAAACCCTGAAACATAAAGGACGAAAAGTGCAATTTAGCCTTGTTTCAATCCCTAAACATAGATAAATGTAACTTATATGATTATTACCCACAAAAATCATTAACTTTTGAGAATAAATCCAATATAAACAAACAACAAAGGTAAGGTTACAAAAGAAACAAGTGTTTACAAGAATTATTCAAGCATTGAATGTTTTTAAGGTGAAAATACTAGTTATGATGTACATGTGCACTTAATTAAGGATCAGCTTTTCCAGCAACTTCTTCATCACTAGATGCATATTCAGCTTCACTCAGTTCTTCATCATCACTAGATTTTTCTTCAGGCACAGCCCCAGCATCCTCTGGTTTTGCATATCTCTCACAGTACTCTGTTAATCCAACACAAACCGACATTTTCCGTAAACTTGTATTTTTGTATCCACCAAGAGTGTTCATGGTCTAGTTAGGTTGGTTTTGATGAAAAAATCTAAGTTAAACCCTACAATAAGCAGATATCCACATCACTCTCTCCTAAAGTTTTAAAGTGTGCATCTGCTTTTAAAAGTCCCCACTAAGAAGGTAAATGAATAAGACATACCTTTAACTTTCTGCTCATATGCAGTTCGGTCCCGCATCATCAGCGCTGCAGCATCTCCATTCAAGGGGTCCGACGGGTTTGGATACAAAAGAAGCTGTGGAAGGAAGACTTCAAACACATTCACAAGATCTGCAGATCAGAGATAGTAACACTCCATCAATCCACCACGAAAATTTTGAGAAAAGAAAACGCAAACGCGTCAATATATAAATATGACAAAGGTCATAAGATGATCTACCAAACATTGGACTCCATGTCTGATTGATGACGTCTAAACAAACCGAACCTGACCTGCAAAGAAACCGTATATGTTGTTGATTAAAAAAATGGACAGAGCTTACCCTGATTGTATTTAAAGTTAAAAAGCTCACATTTCATCAACATTGGGGTGGTAAATTTTGTTTATAAATCCAATTGAAGGAGACTTATATGGATATGCATCGGGTAGCTCCACTCTAATTCTCCAAACACCTCCCTGATAAGGGCCTGCCTCACCAAATTTTGCAACAAACAACACTCATATTAGCATAAGAAATCACACACATTGATCGTTCCGCAAATGCTTATTGGTACCAAAATAATAAGAGCCATATTAGTAACTCAATTTTACCCTACAGATATCAAAGAAGACTACGCGTAAGTGGAAAAGAAATCAATATTGTTGTAGTAAGCATGAGGAGTGATGATCACACACACACACAAACAAACAACAGTGGTTGCAGCCTGCAGGGAACAAAATATCCCACACACAATGTTTACATGACTCAACAACATTTACATGCTTCAACAATTTGCTTACATTTGATTGACGACATAACCAAAACAAAAGCCAGTTAAGTGTAAATGTGTAATACGAAGAATCAAATAACCCTTATTTTACATACTAATTTCAAAGGGGCACAGACAGTATAAACCCTAAATGAAGAACACAAATTCCTAACATCAACAACACTGACTGACTGAAATGGAATAAAGAAATCAAAATACCCACAAAAATTACACAACTTTGATCGATCACATACCCACAAATATATTATAATAATGAAATAAAGATGGGATGGGATGGAATGGGATATGAAACGTACTGTCTTTAGGTCCATGAAACTGGACATAAAACTCTTGCATACCATCATTGATCATCTCCACTTTGTAATCACCCATCATCCTAATTCACAAAACCAATCACAAACAGTATGTTAAGATTTGTGTACAACCCTTGAAATAGCGAGATGAAATTAAAAAAAAAAAAAGAGTGAGTCTACAGCTTCATTAAATCCATCTCCCTGCGTTTGCTTGGGGAAGACATTGTGAGAAATTGTTGAATGATTTTTGTGGAGATTGAATTGAAGAGTGTTGGTTTTGGGTTGGGTTGGGTGGTGGGTGGCGTGCGGGTAAAGGAGATGAGGAGGATTCTTTAAGGCGGTTCAGACAATCAATGAGTGAAATCAGGACTACTGACTAGACTAGATTCTTTTTTAATCTCCTAAACAACTCATCATCACTTTCGTTTATTAACCTTTTTATTATTATGGATAAATTACACTTTTCATCCTTTATGTTTGTATCGGATTGCAGTAGATACCCTTTAACTTTAATAATTAGTCTGCCCGTAGTGGGGCGTTTTTAAAAAAAAAAAAAAATCAAAAAAAACGCCGGAAAACGCCCCAGACCCCATTACGCCCGGCGTTTCCGGGCGTTTTTTTTGTTCAAATTTGTTGTTGGCGTGTTTTTTAAAACGCTCATTTTGCATGTGACCAGCCAATCCTTTTAGACCATGTGTTTGACCAGCCTCACCATTTGTTTCCCTTTTTTTTTAATAATTGGAAGGGGCGTTATTGGAATAATGCCCCACTACGCCACTTTTGCTATAATGCCCAACGCTGACTAGGATGCCATGTGTCGGATAATGCCCCATGGTGGGGGCATTATTTTTGTTCACCACTACGGGTGGTCTTACAGTCACAGTCCTTTATTTGGAAAACTCATTACATCTTACGTCCTTTAACACTAACCTGGTTAAAATTTTTAGTTAAGTTATACATGTGCTTTGCACGTGAGGGTAAGTTGGTAATTTTACTAGTAAAAGTGTAATTTGTATTTATACTTGTATTTATACACAAAACACACACACAGACATAAAGTATCATCACTCTGGTCCTTCTTCTCCAAAAAGCCCTCTCTCTAGCCCTAAAACCTGAACGCCTCACCACCGTCACTCCAGCCACCGAGGGTCACACACTATCTAAACACCCGGAAGCGCTCTCTCTCTAAACACTGCTGTCGGAGTTACCATTCCGGCCACAACATAAATCACCATCACTCCGGTCCTTCTTCTCCGTCTCTGACCGCTAAAGTCGCCGTCGCTACACACGAATACCAGATCTGGAACCCTATTCGATCATGGTTTGTTTTTTTCCTTTTTTGTTTGTTGGTTTTTGATTTATTATTTTTAAACAAGGATTTACCTGTCAAGAACTCTAATTTGGTGAGATATGTATGTAGATCTGTAAATATTAGTTGATGTAATTTGGTTCATGTAGGCTGGTGGCCATTGTTGGTTGTTAATAAAATTCGAATTTCAGAAAAAGAAATAAAAACCCCTCTAATTTTGATCCCATTATTCATGCGTATTCTCTTAGGATTCCTTGATTTAAAATCTGGTGAAAACCATATCATTTATTAATGTTTAGTGAAAGTGTTTTATAAATGAGAAATCATGACTGCCGATAGGTCTGTTTGTGTGGTGGTGACAGTGGTGATAGTGTGGATGGCAGGTGGTGGTGGTGGCAAATGGAGAAGGAGAAGAACAATGAGAAAATGATAAGGTTTTATTTATAAATATATTTAAAGAAAAGGGTAGTGTAAAATTACCAACTTACCCTCATGCACATGTCTAAATTAACTGAAAATTTTAACTAGGTTAGTGCTAAAGAACGTAGGGTGTAACGAGTTCTCCAAATAAGGACTGTAATTGTAATTATTAAAGTTAAAGGGTATCCATCGCAATCTGATATAAACATAAAGGACGAAAAGTGTAATTTACCCTATTATTATTTAGACCGGAGGGTATGGGGGTCGGTCTTGGCCCGGCGAGGCCTGGCGCCGCACCCCATACCGCCTTCTAGGATCGTCCCGGCTTCTCCGTCGCCTGTGAATGACGGGCCTCTTTCTCTCTCCTCTCTCTTCGTTCTCCTTCCCCTCTCTCTCTAAAATCAAATCGGTTTATTTTTTTAATTGTTTTTATAAATAGTGTGGGGTCTCATCCTCCACCCCCTTGGTCCTATTCCCTTTAGGCCTATCCTCACTCCCGATGACGTGGCGTCCTATGTGGCGGCCCATCCTCATGGGGATGACACTCCCCATACCCTCCAGTCTTATAAACCACTCGTATTAAGCCCTCATATTGTGGCAGGATGTTAAGTAGTGTTATACATCGTAAAGTGAATCATAAACGATAGATTATAATATTGATTTTTGACAAATACATTACAAAATTTACAATCAACGTACTAAAGACGTAATATATTGAACCATATTCTATTTTTTCATTGCGGCTTTTCGTAACGTGCGTTAAGCGCGTCAATTGCAACTTGCAATTCTGTCTGCTTCCGACGAATAATACTCACTCTTTCTGGTAACTCATTCAATTTCTCAGTGATATCACAATATTTTTCCAATATCTTTCTTAGTCGTTTAAAAACTTGCACATCTTCGTTTAAATTAGACTTTCCGAACGCAAAATATTAATCTAAATTAGAATGTAGTTCAGTTAAATAGTAACGATTTAAAAAAAGTGCAAACTCATTATCGAATCTCAATAAAAAGGCTCGTAGACATCAGTATAGTATAACTGGTAATAATAGCTGTAATAACAGCTCATTCGACATCGCCAATGAGCTTGGAAACTTGAATATAAATAGTACCACAAAACTAAAAAAAATGACATACTATTTAATCGCAAGTCACAACCTAAACGTGCAAGGACCAAGTAGCAAATTTCACTTGGGAGGCTTATAAATTTGGGTACAACTAGTTGCTTGTTCCAAGCCTTCTCAGTTGTCTCGACCCAAATATAAAACATCATTGCCTATATACACGTATCACAATCGCATAGTTAATGAAAAAAAGTACACATATGTTAACCTTAGGTAAGCTAACAAAACTGCAATACCACAAACTAACGCTAAAAAATAATGACAACCAAAAACAATACGCCTAATAATTCTATATCCTAACATTTTCGAAGGACATGTACAGTAGATTTCTTTTTTTTTTTTTTTTTTTTTTTGACTTTTTCTTTATTATCTTTCTTTAAACTTTTATACCTTTAAATTTCAGTGTTAACAATTTTAATCTCTTAACTTTCTAAAAATTTGGTAATCAAGTTTTACGTGTTTATTTTATGTACGTGTTTCTATAAATTTAAATTGATTTACGTTTAGACGTAAATTTTTCCCGTTAATAAGTTGGGTCAAATATAATATATTCCTTATGCGTATTATTATGTATATTTTCTGTTGGTTTACGTTTTGATGCAAATTTTTTTTCTATAAAAGAGTCGGTTAAAATATAATACGTTTTCATGCTTATTTTTATGTATATGTTCAAATGCTCTACGTTTTGACATAAATTTTGTTCGGAAACACGTCGAGTAAAATATAATACGTTTTCATTAAACGCTATAAATTCAAGTCACTTTACGTTTCGACACCGACACAACACGCCGTAACTATTTTCTTACGTGCTTATTTTTATGCACGCGTCGGTATTACTTTAAGTTGGTTTACGATTCGACGTAAATTTTCTTCGGAAATATGTGTCAAATATAATTCGTTTTCATGCTTATTTTTATGTATGTTTTTAGTTGGTCTACGTTTTAATGCAAATTACAATTAGCAAGTTTTGTGGATAGTGTTTTTATCCTATTAACTTTTTGTTTCTTTCTAGATTTTTTTTTTCTGGACTTTATTATTTTTATTTTTTAGTTTTCTTTATGTTTAGTGTTTTAGTTTTAGGTTTCTTTTCATTGGAGCTATATTTAAGATAATATTTACGTTTTCATTTACAATTAATTTAAAATCAATTCGCCCTGCTGTCCAATTTAAATTTATTTTATTGGTTTTCGGTCGATGTAAAACATGTGTCGATATTCTTTTGAGCATATTTTTTCGGTTGGTGTACTGAACCAAAATAGATATCGACCGAAACCCCGCAGCGTAGCACGGGTATTCCTATTAGTTGATAACATAGCTGAAAACTGAAAAACATAATCACCCACAACATAACCAACATGTACAACACCAACATTCATAATCAATAGTGTCAACTTTAAATACTAAACTAAGATAATCTCAATGGGTCAGACCCAGTTAGGGGTTATCTCTACAGGTCCATAGCCTAATATAGTGTAAACTACATCGCATTGGGCCTCACGGTTGGCTTAGTAAGCATACTAATAAATATTAATATAAAAAGATGATAAGTAATGGAAATGTCTGACCGTTCAGGTCGGGTCCAATACCATACCCCATCAAGATTTGAATTGTTATTATGTTTTATTGAAATTTCAAAATATGATGCTTATTTTAAACTTTATCATCGATTGCTTTTTAACTTTTTCCTATCAAAGAAGGAAAAAAAAAGTTGAGGATTGAATAAAGAAAATCCTGGAATGGTTCACTCTAATTTTAATTCTAAATACCATTTTTCTCAACTGGGTAGGTTACAAACAAATTTTAATTCTAAATACCATTTTCCTCAATTGGGTAGGTTACAAACAAACACTCAAATGCGTTAGTAACAAAATAAAAATAAGAGTTAATTGCCCGGATGGTTCTTGTGGTTTCACGTTTAGTCCCCACCTTTCGGAAATAGCAGGTATGCTCCCTATGGTTTGTCATTTTGTTACTCGGATGGTCCCCTGACATTTACTTAGGGGACTATCCGAGTAATAAAATGTAAACCATAGGGAGCATACATGTTATTTTCAAACTAACTGACATCTACTCAGGGGACTATCCAAGTAACAAAATGACAAACCATAGGGAGCATACCTGCTATTTCCGAAAAGTGGGGACTAAACGTGAAAAAACGTGAAACCACAGGGACCATCCGAGCAATTAACTCTAAAAATAACCTAAAAAACAATTTTGTAATACACTAATTGTCTTCTTACTTTTCGTGTACAATATCTACTATATAATAAAAGAAACCTGTTTTGGGACACTTGTCATTCTCTCATTCAATTGATTAAATTATTAATAATAATAATATTTAATCTAATCTAATACAAATTCTTATTATTAATTCAATAACCTATCCTATTTGTTTCAAAAATTACCAACCGTAATGGGCTAAAACTTGATAGTGGCAAAAATTTTAATTTTAATGTGTACAACCTTCAATGCATTTTAATGTAAGATTCAATTTATTATTGATTTTTTTTTCGTAATCATAACTAAGGCGCTGAATAACTATTAATGGGCAACACTCATATCTTAACTTCATAAAAACAATTCGTACAGTAGATAATATAATATTTTGAAATTTTCATCAGATTTAATTATTTATCCTTAAAATCTAATAGAGTAAATTACCAAAATCGTCCCTGATGTTTGGGCATGTTTGTCATGTTCAGCCAAAACAACATTTTTGTATCATATAGTCCTTCACTTTTGGGATTTTTTTCCCATTTTCTTCCAAACGTCCGATTTTTTTTTTGCCAAAATCGTCCCTGAGATTTGTGATTTTTTGTCGTTTTCATCCAAATGTTTGATAGAAAAAATAAAGCAAATTAGACATTTGGATGAAAATGGCAAACATTGTTGTTGTTGTTGTCGTCGTCGTCGTCATCATCATCTAATCTAATATTTTGTTTAAATAATATTAACCATAAACTATAACAAAATTAATACCATAGTCCTATGTTAACATAAACATTGTGTATCCTCGTTATTATTAATTTAGTTTTGAGAAAGTGTAATGACATACAAATAAAAAAAATTCAAGAACTATCCTCACAATCACTCTATCTATCGTGTATCGAGTATATCCGTTAGTTTTTTTTTAAGATATAACTTTTTTATTATCTTATCATATATATAAAAGTAGATTTATTCAACACGTGTAATGCACAAGGTTTTTTAAAGATATAACTTCTTTTAATATTTACTATACAATATTACATATATTCAACCCGTGTAATTACGTGAGGGTTCTAAAAATAAAACTTTTTATAATTATTATTTGGTGTATAAAATTAGTTTTATTCAACTTGTGAAATATACGTGGTGTTTAATTATTTAATATATAAAATTTATTTATTCAACCTGTGTAATACACGGGGTTCTAACCTAATAACCTTATAAAACCATGTTCTCTTCATAACCACTTTCCTTCTCAAGGTGGTATTAATCGGAGATTCAAGGGTTGGCATATCTGAATTTGCATATCTGAATTCATCATCGGCGTTGAATTTGTCACTTTGACACTTCAAGTACACACTCTCTTTCTCTATCTAAACTTGTTTCAAAAGGTTTATGGCATGGTTTCTTTCTTTTTTTTTTTTCTTTTTTAATCATGAAAAATGGATTAAAATGAAGCTTGCAAGCCCATAAGGCTGGTGGGTGAGGTGATGGCCCCTCGGTGATGTGCCCACTTACATGACGGACCAGGGGCGGAGACAGCATAGGGTTAGCCGTAGCACGGGCTACGGCTCAAAGTCGTGTTCGGAGTGTTTCGCAGTGTTAATTTTTTGTTTTTTTTTTTCAATTTTATATAAAGGATACCCCTAAAAAAATACGAGGATACCCCTATAAAGGATTTTATATGAATACACGGTAATTTTTTTTTGGGATACCCCTGGTGTTAAAGTCTAGCTCCGCCACTATGACGGACCACTACCAAGTGATGGACCACCTCCACACCCACCAGCCTAAACGTCTTCACCAAAAGGGACGGACCGGCTATCTGTCACGCCACAATGTATAATGCGTTTTGTTTGTGGATTTGTATTTGATGATACATGTTATTACTGTGTGGCTTGCGAAGAAAGGTTACTCATTAAAAAGAAGAAAAAAAAAAAAGAGCCCATAAAATATTCACTATATATAAAACTAAAAGTTTTAAAAGAACCGAGTTCTTTATCTCTTCCGTTCGTAGTTTTTTTTTCTCATGCAGAAGTCTATATTCTTTTTCTTTCCATTATCTCAGATTTTTTACTCCTATAATAATTTTATAAAATAAATAAATTTAAAAGTAATTTACACTTTAATAAAAGCAAGGGCATAGTTTTATGGGGGCGGGAGAGAGCGGCCGACCCCCCCCCCCCCCCCCGAACTTTTCGCTCGTAGTGGAGAGTATGTAGTTTTCGTATAGAAATTTTGGGTATATACGTTTTTGACCCCCTAGTTTTATAGAAATTTTTTGTATATGCGTTTTCAACCTCCGGGTCGGAAATCTCAAGTTTCACCGCTGAATAAAAGAGCTCTCGAGTTTTACCATCCTCTGACCTTAAAATAGAGTCCAATATAGGTCTCACAATTACAAAAAAATAAAATAAAAATGAAACTCCATCGGTAATTATTAACATGAAGTGTTTGTTTGATTGTGACATAGTAGATGGGGTACTTTTTCGGGCACTACTATACACACCCCCTATTACTAACTACACCCCCCTCCTCTCACATAACTTACAGGTGGGGCCTGCGTGGGACCGACAGTTTCCTCTCACAAGGGGGAGTGTGGTTAGTAATAGGGGGGGGTGTGTATAGAATGGGCCTACTTTTTCATATAAACCATGTATAAAACTATAAACTTACAAAAAAATGATGTTGATGTTTTTGTTTGTTATAATTATTGCAACTTATTAGGTATGCATTTTTACAGTGACAAGTATCACGTGTTGGGTTTTGGTCCGATACGAAATAATTTTTTATCTAACTTTTTTTTAATAAGTTGAGTGGCCTATGTGCACATATGTACCAAATCCACTCAGCAAATTCAATTATTCAAAAACATTGGACGTACTATTCGGTTTAAGTATTGCTCAATGCTCATCTTTCCCTAAATACTCACTCAACTTATTTTTGTTTGAAAAGGCTTGGAAATTAATGTCTACATCGACGCTTTGTTGCGGTAAACTTTACATATCCGAGGGACGAAACAAGTTGGCTCTGGAGTCGATTGAACGAGCCGCCACACAATTTCCCGATGCCCCCATTGTGAACGAGTTTAAAGACGAGACTTACAACAGGGTTGGATACACCCTTGTCTCCTTATCATCAGATTCTTTGAAGAATGCGGTTTTCTCAATGGCGAAAGCAGCTTATGAAGTCATTGATCTTGACTTGCATACTGGAAGTCATCCTCGCCTCGGCGTCGTTGACCATATTTGTTTCCATCCTTTGGCTGCAACATCTCTTGAACAAGTTGCCACTATTGCTAGAGCTATAGCTAAGGAAGTTGGCTCCATGCTTAAAGGTTTGCTTCATTACTTTCTTACCTACTTTTAAGGTTATATATATGTAAATTGCATGCTAATGTTTGCATTGGCGGAGCTGATCCGTTGTTAAAAAAATAAAAGTTAATACCCTAAAAGGTGATTTTAAACCACGTACTAGTACTCTGTCACTTTGTGTAAACCATAGACTAACTATGTATTTAACTCTTTATTATATATATAGAGTTGAGATCCTGTACAAACAGTACTAATTATAAGAACCATAAGAACAGATCTGAGCCATTGATAATTTAAATCAATGGTTGGTTTTGATTATAAATAAAACCTTTATAATTAAAAATTAGTACTAACAAGTTAGGGGTAATTTTGTAAAATTGCTAGTCATTTGACCATTTTCCATTAAATACAAATTCCACCAAGGTTTTTTAAACTAAAATAACTTTTATATACTTCATTATTTTTAAAAAAGAAATATACCATAAAATCAAATATTTTTTATCTTTAATATGAGTACCATATTGCTATACAATTTTTGTATTTATAAAAGTGATTTTTAAAAAAAGTTAACAAAAGGTGTTTTATAATTGTGCTGATTATGTGTTAATTACAAAAATAATAAAAACAAACACCAAAAATAGATATAATCAGCACATTTGGTGTGCTAATATTGGAGAACGATTGAGGATGTTGTGCTAATGTTGTTTATGTTGATAATGGAGAACGATTGAGGAAGATGTGCTGATAATGGAGAACGATTAAGGATGTTATGCTAATTATATAGTGTTGTGCTGATTATATTTTTTTGTAATTATTTTTAATAATTATAAATAAATATGGTCAAAAGGTCTAAATTACCCCTAAACTAATTTTTTATTGATGGACACTTGTCAATTAATTATGTGTTGGTTCTTACAAACTTAAGTGTTTGTATTTGATCCTATTCTTATATATATATTTAACTAAAACTATTAGTACTATGTGACTTTGTGTAAACACATGGACTAAGTATGCGGTATTCTGAAATTATACTTTTTTAATTCTTTATTATATCTTTAACTAAAACGACAAAGGTTTGAAGGGTTCCACATATAAATTATATTCCTTATACATAAACAATCAAATAAAAATAGAATATATCTAGGAATATAGATAGTATGTTGCAGATGGGAATTGAAGAAGAAGATATGGGATTTGAATTGTAGCCATTATCTGAAAAATTAGACTAATAATTATGGGGCCGATTATAGTGAGGCGATTCATTAATTTTCGCAAAATAAAAATAAATCAGTGGAGCTATTAAATATTTCGCATAAGGCCTGTATTCTAACTTTATTAGTGTTAAAGATGACATGACAAGTTAACATTACTTTCAAAGTTCAAACCACTCCCGCCCCATGTTAAGGGGTGTTTGTGTACTAGTGTTGATCCGCCAATGAATGTTTGTAACCATGGGCTGGGCTGCAGTCCCTTGCTACACATATGGAGCGGCTCGTAAAGACCAAAGATCGCTGGATGCAGTCAGGAGGGAACTCGGCTACTACAAGCCGAATGCAAGTGGCCAACAATGGTCAGGTGGGTTACAGTCAGCAGTTCTACCACTTGAACCAGATGAAGGTCCAGCCCAAGTGGTCAAAGCCAAGGGTGTGGTTGTGATAGGAGCAACCAAATGGGTGGATCACTACAACGTGCCTGTGTTCTGCAGCGACATTGGTACGGTTGGCAGAATTGCAAGGAGGGTAAGTGGAAGAGGCGGTGGGCTTGCATCTGTTCAGTCACTGGCTCTGGTTCATGATAATAACGTTATAGAGGTGGCTTGTAAAATGCTTGAACCAAGTGAGGTTGGTGGTGAGCAAGTTCAGGGTTTGGTTGAAGAGCTAGGAGCACAGGCTTGTGTGAAAGTTGGGAAAGGGTATTTCACTGATGTATCTCCTGATGCCATTGTTCAAACCTACTTTAAGTTGACTTCTTCCTCTTGATAAACTTGTCAAATCGGATAATTGTTGAATTGAAATCGTCATTGTGGTTTCATGTTTTCGGCTGGATAATAAAATTTTATTAATTAATGTCACCCTCAAATTTTTAGTTAATATTTTCGGTTGAAGTGTTATATCCACAAATATGTATGCATGTAATACATCAACTTTAAAATATAAAATCTAAACATGATGATATGCACATGTGTTTCCTAATGCAAAAGCAAAATCCTCAGTGTACTGTGTTGAAAATATATTATTGAAAATAAGTTTTTCACTAATTTTACAATATATAATTGTATGAATAAGTTGTGGTTTTGATCGTTGTGGTTTAGTGGTTATTGTTATATTTTACAAAATCTAAATGTCTTGAAATTTATATACTAAAGTTTTTATTTTATTGCGGTTTTAGTCTACCACACTAACTCCATCCAACTTATAGTTAATTCATGGTCACATGAGAGGAATTGATGCAGTTTTGGAAGCGATCAAATGGCTCAAGAACGATTAGTTAATCAAAGACTGATAAACGAACCAAAGGTTCCAAGAACAAAGTTTTTTTATAATAATCAAATCAAAAACCAACTAACAATAAACCCTAAAACCCCAATTTATGCTAAACTATCAAAGAGATAAATATGGAAATCAAAATTCAAATAAATATTAAAATAATATTCGTAGATATCCCTGCATCATACTCCCCATCTTCGAAAAAAACTCGTCCTCGAGTTTTGCCATAGGATCAAAGCCTCCTGGATCAAAAGGAATATTGAATTGTCTCTTGTTTGCTATCAACTTGATCATCTCAAATGGTCCAGCTCCCATATTTGCCACTTTTTTGTTTGTTTGCAACCCAATAGCATTAGACATATCTTTTTGTGGCCCATGAAAAGTTTTATACGGACTAACAGACATCATTGATGGACTCACCCTATCTGGCCCACCACTTGAATTAAAAATGTCATGAGATTCAGTCATATTTTTCATTCCACTAATGTTATTCGATTTTCCGAATATTTTATGCATCTTATATGAGTCATGCATGCACCCACTAAATTTGTCAATAATCTCCAACTTTTGAGCAACAATAATATTTGTTTTTTTTTTTGTTTATCGTCGATATTAACACATCTCCAATTAAATCATCACTCATCTCATCTTTAATTTGACTTTTCAAATTCAAAGAATATCCCACTAATTCCATATTATCAGCAATTTCAATATTTCCATTATTTTGAAATTTAAAATTCCTAGGATATCCAACTTTATTCAATTCCATATTTACCCGATCTTTTGATGAAGTTTCCAAAATCCGAGAACGACAGCCATCTAGAACACCGCCACCATTAGGCACGACATCTCCATCAGAAACCACCGCATTACCATCAGACGTTACCTCATTTTCTTCTAACTCATCCCCGCATGTAGCAACCGAATGACCACCCATAGCATTCGGATAACCACCCGTGACCACCGTAAAATCATAATCAGAATCTGTATTTCTATAAAAATAATTAATCAAACCTGATGAATTCTCAAGCTTGTTTGTGGCCTTCTTTTCTTCATTTTCTCGGTCGGTAACACCATTAATAGCCCGTTGCACCCAAAAATACTCATCTTCATCGTGGTGCATCCCATCTTCATCAAACTTGGGTCCATCTTGCGATACACCCTCTTGATAGGTTGGTTCAAAGAACCAGTGTGGATGACGGCTAAACGGCTGCTGCTCTCCGTCGCCACCTTCGTCCCTGACGATGGTGCTCGACTCGGTTTCCGTCTGGCACGTATCCTGTTGCAACTCGAGGCGTCGGATCCTTAGTCGGAGTCGTTAAATCTCTTGTTGCAACTCGAGATCTCGGAATCGTCGCTTGAGTCGTTCGATGATCTCTACATCCCGTGGGTCACGCTTCCCAATCTCGTTGCCTCGTCCGGCGAATCTACGATCATGGTTGAATCGATCTTCACGAGCACGTGAATTACTAATGTTTTTGTCGATGCCTCGGTCGGCGATTCTGCGGGTAGGATGTCTGTCTTCTCCACGAGCACGTGATTCGGGACCATCTCTGTCGTTGCCTCGGTCAGCGATTCTACAGGCATAAGAGTAATCACTATCACGTTGAGCCATTTGAAAACCAAAGCTCTGATACCAACTGATGCAGTTTTGGAAGCGATCAAATGGCTCAAGAACGATTAGTTAATCAAAGACTGATAAACGAACCAAAGGTTCCAAGAACAAAGTTCTTTTATAATAATCAAATAAAAAACCAACTAACAATAAACCCTAAAACCCCTATTTATGCTAAACTATCAAAGAGATAAATACGGAAATCAAAATTCAAATAAAAATTAAAATAATATTCGTAGATATCCCTGCATCAGGAATGTGTTGGGTATTATCAACGTGGTGGACGAAAACCGCGATAACATTTGAATTTTGTAAAGGGTAAATTACTTTTTGATTCCCTGTGTTTTATAGGTTTTAACAACATAAGTCCAAAATCAAAATGTGGTTATATGGACTCAGGGCGTTAAACATTTTGATTTTGGACTCAAGTGGTTAAAACCCTCAAAACACATGGACTCAAAAAGTAATTTACCCTTTTGTAAAATGTAGCAATAACCACTAAACCACAGGGATCAAAACCGCAATTTACTCTTATTGCTATATTTAAAAAAATCCAAATGTTATTGTGGTTTTGGTCTACCACATTGGTAATACCCAACACATGTCTCTCATGTGTTTTGGAATTAACTATAAGTTGGAGGGAATTAGTGTGATGGACCAAAACTACAATAAAATAGAAATTTTGTTATGTAAATTGCAAGACATTTAGATTTTGTAAAATATAACAATACTAAACCACAAGGATCAAAATCGCAATTTACTCTAATTGTATTTATATGAGTTATATAGATAATTGATGTGAAAGTTTCACAAGCGAACTAAACCACGTCGAAATCGAAGTTGAGATAAATGGAATATCGATGCTTGAAGTTGAGTTGTTGATAATTGTATTTCACTGTTTTTTTACATTAAAAATTGTATTTATGAGTTATATAGATAATTATTTTGTCAAAACGTTTTATACAATTTAGAGGGGAGTACTTTCTAATTCTTTTACCATCACCAACTTGATATTTTTTTTTTCCACATAAATCGAAAACATCTGAACCTGGTGTAACCTCGGGCGTGTGTGTCATTTCCGGTAGTACATATATTGTTCTGGTTGTTGTACCTGGGAGATAGACGCCTCCGTCTAAGAAGAGATGCGAAGTCTATTTTAAGGGACGCGTGTCAAACATCAACCTCAACCACAACCGTCAATGACTAATTATTTATTCTAGGAGCGGAGGTTCATGCAATAAGGGGTGCGGTTGAAGTTCTCCAAAGACATTGGCTTGAATCAGTTGGGTAAATAAATTTGTACTATATATTCTTTGTTCATTTAGTTTTGTAAGCCGTATTTTACTAGTCATTTCCTACGAATAATGAGGGTATTGTTTTTATTTTTTATTATTTTTTAACAAAAAGTGAACATACTTTCTATAGCATGTACAATTGTACATGAGTATTGTCCAAGTGACACGACAAGGACGTCACTTGATGTTTATCACTTATATACAAATGTGCATTAGCATAAATATTGTAGTGATTAGCATAAATGGTGTAGTGATGATGGCAATAATGGCCTTCTTAGCATTTGTGCATTGGCATACATAGTGTAGTATCGATGACCATAATGGTGTTCAGCATTTCTTTGTTTCGACGGAAAGGAGTCAAGAGGACGGTTCAGGTATAAACATAGTAGCGACGTAGACAACTAAGACAAGATCGATAACAACTTAACTATCACTGAAGAAAAGCCATAACCACAAGCTAGATTTTTTTTTTTACTTTGATCTTTCTTGTCAAAAATAATATATATGGTCCTCATTGTTTATTCTACAATAACACATTTAATCTTTTCTCTAACAATGACAATTCTGTTAAATTTATGCAAAAAAAATCATTATACCGCTTTACCTAACACATAAATTTAATTATATAATTGATTATTCTGAAACTAGGCCCTCTAAGCGATTCCCCTTATGTGACTTCATTGTCGCCTACCGAAACCAATAAATGGTCATACACATGAATATATAATTGGTTCTCATCAACATAGAATTGGGTTGAATTGATCCAGTATAGAAAAAAATATCATAATTAGTTCACTGTTCACCCACTATATTTCTTTTTGTTGGCTACTAACGAAAGGTGGAGGTGACAACAGAGACAAGAAGGGTGGAATTGGCGGCAAAGATACCAACAACGATAACATTGTAGGTGGTGCCTAAGCGGTGAAGTAGGTGGTGGAGTATATTTAGTAGCGACGGTGTAGGCAACGTCTGTGATGGTGAGCGATGAACAGTATATGGTGGTGACATACGATGTCAATGGGCGGTTTTGGTCTATGTTTTAAGTTTTTAAGTTTTATATGAGTGGCTCCATTTTAACAGTTATGTAGTTCTAGTAAATTCAAGCTAACACATTTTAGGCCATGCGCATTGGGCATTACAGGGGCGTGAAAGAGCTTGATAACGCCTGATTGATAGGTTTTGGGATGTAATTTAGATGTGTTAAATGTTAGGTTTTATGAGGCTTGAGTGTTTAATTGCGTGGAATAAAGTAACTATGCAAGATTGTTATTTTGTAGGTTAAACATGAGGATTGGATGCGTTTGTGAAAGCATAAAGGAGTTGGATATGAAAGGAATGGAAGATCATAGGATTAGAAGGCTAAACACAAATATTGCGAGCTATTAGGAAGGTTCAAGAGGCTTGGAACACTTGAAGTTGAATGTAGAAGATTAATACGGAAACGATTCATAAGAAATTACATGGTAAATGATATGGCAGAAGAAAGAAAGGTTCGGAGGAAAATGTTTGAATCTGAGAAATTGATTCAACCATGTAAGAATGAAAGATAATAAATTAAAAGTTCAAATCCGTAAGTGAAGACGGATTAAACAAGTAAGAATAAAAAAAATTAATTAAGCACCAAACTCAAATAAGTTATACGGGTCAAACGGCGATCGCCATTTGAACCCGGTATTTAATGTTTGGTTTGTCAAAGTTTATTACTAATAGGTGAGGGGGGGTGTTAGTCTAACCTTGAAAGGTCAAACTGCGAAAGTTGGAGAAATAACCAATAAAAAGAAAGGATTGTATGTAAGAAATGGAATGTATGATATATTTTAGCATGTACGTAAGAAAATTGTGAAAGAGGCAATGGGCGAACAAACACCCCGCAGGACGCAGTTATGAAGGGTTATGTGCTAACTGTTTAGTTATAGATAAATATGATGGAATTCTTAGTGAGATGTTAGTAATGAAGCTAGTAGAAGGATGCCCACGAGTGGGAGCATATTTCATGAATGAATGAGACCAAGTCTGGTACGGAGGGTACATATAAAGAAGCAGATCGATCCGGCGCACGGATAACCGACTTATGCATTAAAGGCGAGGTTAGTAAAATGTTCAATTCTTGATTAATGATAAGAATCCGTAGATTTATTTGTAAGTATGAACAAAATGAATGGTAGAATAATTATGGTATGGTATACAATGATCGACCTGTAACGGTCAGTGTGAGAAGGTATGAATGTCATTAAGAGGGAGATCTAAAGGCCTTAAATGAAAGTTTGAGCTGAATTAGTTAGATGATCGTACGGTGCTCGTACACAACATACCTAGTTGTTATCATAAGTAGTTCATGCAAGTAACTAATAATAAAGTGTGCGAAGGATTAAAATTAAGGCTAAACTCAAACTTGTGATTAGTTCAAGTGACAGTAGTAACCGTAGAATGATACCTCATACTCGTATTAAGTATGAAAAAGCAATTAGGAAGTGGGTAGCTTTGTATTAGTACCACAAAATCATTAAATGTTTATAGTATACGTATAATGCTATGCTAAGCCCTCATATGAACAAGAAAATAATTAAGAAGAATGTTAGTAATGGGATGGTAGGGTTTTCTCATGGTTACAATAAGGAATTATATCGTGTATGATACGTGAGTGGAATGAAATAAATCATTTGAACCCGGTATTTAATGTTTGGTTTGTCAAAGTTTATTACTAATAGGTGAGGGGGGGTGTTAGTCTAACCTTGAAAGGTCAAACTGCGAAAGTTGGAGAAATAACCAATAAAAAGAAAGGATTGTATGTAAGAAATGGAATGTATGATATATTTTAGCATGTACGTAAGAAAATTGTGAAAGAGGCAATGGGCGAACAAACACCCCGCAGGACGCAGTTATGAAGGGTTATGTGCTAACTGTTTAGTTATAGATAAATATGATGGAATTCTTAGTGAGATGTTAGTAATGAAGCTAGTAGAAGGATGCCCACGAGTGGGAGCATATTTCATGAATGAATGAGACCAAGTCTGGTACGGAGGGTACATATAAAGAAGCAGATCGATCCGGCGCACGGATAACCGACTTATGCATTAAAGGCGAGGTTAGTAAAATGTTCAATTCTAGATTAATGATAAGAATCCGTAGATTTATTTGTAAGTATGAACAAGATGAATGGTAGAATAATTATGGTATGGTATACAATGATCGACCTGTAACGGTCAGTGTGAGAAGGTATGAATGTCATTAAGAGGGAGATCTAAAGGCCTTAAATGAAAGTTTGAGCTGAATTAGTTAGATGATCGTATGGTGCTCGTACACAACATACCTAGTTGTTATCATAAGTAGTTCATGCAAGTAACTAATAATAAAGTGTGCGAAGGATTAAAATTAAGGCTAAACTCAAAACTTGTGATTAGTTCAAGTGACAGTAGTAACCGTAGAATGATACCTCATACTCGTATTAAGTATGAAAAAGCAATTAGGAAGTGGGTAGCTTTGTATTAGTACCACAAAATCATTAAATGTTTATAGTATACGTATAATGCTATGCTAAGCCCTCATATGAACAAGAAAATAATTAAGAAGAATGTTAGTAATGGGATGGTAGGGTTTTCTCATGGTTACAATAAGGAATTATATCGTGTATGATACGTGAGTGGAATGAAATAAATCCATTTATTTTTTTTAATTAGCAAATGTATGAATATGTTATGTTTGACTAGAAAGATAGAAACAAGCCGTAAACATAGGCTTGTACGACCAATAGTATACATTTGGAATAAAAATTTCAATGAACGAACCGCTAGTGATGATGTATGCTAGGAACTAGCATTATAAAGTAAAAATGACACTAATAAGAGCTCTGGATCAGATTCTAACTTATATGTGATTATGAAAGTAATTTACTTAATTTAAGAACGGAGGGACAATGTGTACAAATATGTTTATGCATGAATGAAACTTTTGCCAAGATCCCGATTGCATCTATGTGTAGTAGGCATCGTGAATGAATAGATGAAAAAGTAAGGGTAAAATTGGTCTAGTTGGAATGAGAAAGGTTTCGGGGACGAAACCTCTTTTAAGGGGGGTAGACTTGTAACACCCCAAATTTCGTATGATATAAAATAATATTATATTTGTTTTTGTGTTGATAAATAACAGAAAAATGGTAACTATTAAACGGTACCGTAAGAAAATGAAAGTAAGTTTAAAATATATGTATGTAACTAAGTTAACCAAAGGAAAGGTAACCTAGTTAATGTGAAAAGAAAGAATGTGACATGTATTAAAAGACAAGGGACTAAAAGTGTAAAGGTGTAATGAAAAATTAATAAAAAAAAAGAGGCCAGTGTGTTCCTGGCTGTGTGCGTACGAACGAGAGAGGGAGAGAGACCCAGAAGAAAACTAAACCCTAACCTTCTAAATCCATCAAATTGAAAGGGAAAATAGAGGTTAATCGAATGCATGAGCCAGGAACTTCGATTATCTAAGTGTTCTTGATCTCAAGTAAGTGAAATTTCCTGATTTAATGATGTTTGGTTATGTGGGTATAGTGTAATTCGTGAATGTAATACAAAATCTAGTATGATTACTTACTTTCAATTCGAACATATTATATAATGTCTTTAGCTAACATCTCAACTAATATTCTTTCCATACATTTCATATTATTATTACATTCAAAATATTGTTAGCTTATGTGAGCATACATACTATTATTCATTTTCTTTTTGTTTATACAAAATTTGACTTGTATAAACGAGACATTTATTATCAGTTATCTCATTTCCAATCCATACCACTAAACTTATCGTCAAGCATAATACGTATATTACTTAATACATAACACATTAACTTTTTACTTTAACATTTGCGTCTAAAGGGTCATTCCATGATATTCCTATATTGTTGACTTTTAGTTAGTCACTGTTTTGCTTACACACTTCAAACTTTTGAACATGTGTTCATCTAAATATGATAGACCGCAATATTAATGCTCTACGTATCTCATACATACAATTTACATAATCCTCCAAACAATACACATGTATACATTCACCTGCGCGTACCTTCTCATGCTAATGCTTCACGATTCTACAAATAATAATTATCATTCAAGTTAACTATATAACATAATTCTAACACATTCTTTTACTAATAAGCTCGTATGATTTGCATTTGGCTCATATTCGCCTCTTAATCATAACAAGGCAAATCATTAAATACACATAAGCATCACACCATTCGTGTACATGGTACAAGCCTCTAATGCATAATTCTATCAAAGCATACATTCATCAGAATTTTCATACGAATTCCATCTAACTCACATTCTTCAAATTATTTTCACCACTATTCTCATCATCATTTTTTTTATATTCATTTATTAACAATTCCGGTTCCTTCACATATCTAAGTACTTCAGTCTATATCTACTTCCTTTATTATTCATTATCATACGTTTCCAACTCCACTTTATACGTTCGTCATTCATTTCATGCCATCCCATACGTTACATTCGACTTTTATAAATTTTACTTTATCGCCAACGATCTACATAAATTTACATAACTTATTATATCTTCTAATAACTTGGTAGGAACATAAGACGGGCATTTCTGAGAAGTATGGAAACTTAAATTATATTTCACAAGCTTTCAATACTTCATAATTCATTAGTCCGTATTTACTTCATTCGCATTCTTAGATTTTAAACTTTACGCATCTCTTAAACTTTCATCATTCGTTCGTGCCTTTCAACATATTACTTTCGACTTTTATACATTTC
The DNA here is from genome assembly GCA_030545235.1 of Helianthus tuberosus. Classification (NCBI taxonomy): domain Eukaryota; kingdom Viridiplantae; phylum Streptophyta; class Magnoliopsida; order Asterales; family Asteraceae; genus Helianthus; species Helianthus tuberosus. The sequence goes on from CM060420.1 coordinate 181,504,597, forward strand.
CTTCTATCGTAACCACTAGTCGTGGTTACATATATCTTTCAGGCCTTATATAGAGCCTAAACGAACATTTAATAGACCTTCGGACGGTTTGGAAACTCAAAATACGAAAAGCAAAACAAAACAAAAACCCCCAGCGGACTCGGTTTCCACTAGCCGTCGGCGACGGCATCATACCCCGTGGGCGACGGGCTTCGTAAATGGGTGTTGCCCACAATGTCCGTAGACAGAAAGATAGGCCGTCGGCAAGCATGAGGGCGTCAGCGACGGCTCACAGCCCGTCGGCGACGGCCCTTGAAGAAAAATATGAAGTTTGTGGAAATTTCGCCCAGACACAGCTGTGTTGATTATCTGAGTATAATGTCACACAGCTGTGTCAGCCTTACCACACACCCTGATCTCAGCAATAAGCATCAATGGTCCACACAGCTGTGTCACCTAACGACACAACTGTGTGCTGCGCCAGATCTGATATAACCTAATGTTTAACTTCCATTATTACTACTCCACATACTTTTACTTAAATATTTATCATAAACACACTACACATACTTGTACTAAACAAAAACTTAAAATTTTACCTCATTGGCGACCTTGGAGCGAGCACACTTTTGAACGAGCCGTCGGTTTGAGTTCAAGCATCACCTCATATGCTCGAATCCCTCAAACCTTGGCTCTGATACCAACTTGTAACGTCCGTATTTGCGTCTAGAAGAAATGACATCCAAAAGACGCTAGAAAACATAAACTTTTAAAATGTACGAATCTTTCACAACCTAAAAGGTAAAAACGCTAGTAACAATAACACATGAATTTAACAAAATTTGGGCATGACCCGTCCGTAAAACGAGTATGCCCCTGTTTTAACCACAATCAAAACAATATCATTCTACAAGATACTACTAAAACTAAAACATCAAGTACTTAAAGGCGTTTTACCAACAATTTGTACAAAAAGTATTTTGACCCAAAACATTAACATAAGCTAGCGGAAGCGCTTGGTAAGACATATTTTGATCATGTGCTCGCTCCATTTCGCCGAGTCGCCTAAGTTGAGGATTTACCTACATTCAATGACAAGACTTCAAAAGTTAGCCGTAATTCTCATTTAACTCAATGTAACAACATATTATCTTCATTCGTTTATATGCTTTCATTATTCTTACGCATTCGATTTACCCAATTAAATGGGTAATGGCATATACCCTCATAATGAGGTTCAAGCTTATCACTTACGACCCGGTGACATCGGGTTAATTGCTTTCAACATAAATCTTTCTTTTCCATCCGTATAACGGATTAAACTTCAAGCATTTGTCATAGCATTCATGACCACCCATTCAAAACGGGTAGTAGCTTATTCTTACTCGACTTGTTCAGCTAGAACTTGTCGACTAGCATAGCTTATCATAACTTTCATTATCATATCCAAATCCGCAAGGGATTTTCTAACTACTTACTAATCACCATAAACATTTTAACAAGGACTGTTTACATGGAAACTAACAAAGATTAAGTAAGTTTTTGTATGCGAATGATCATACAACCCAACACTAAAATTTAATTAGCAAACCATCATTCGTAGATCTACATGAAAGGAGAATTAAGTTCATATGAACTTACCGCGATCTTGAGATGTTTGTGCCTTCGAGTGACTTGCGCCTTCTTCCTTCTTCGCGCCTATAAGTCATAATCTCATACTTTAGCTTTCATAAACATTACTTACACAATCCTTTTAGTACGTTATAGCGTCTACTAATCACATACATCATTATCATAAAGAAATTGCATCTTCCTAACAAGTATTCATGTAAAAACCATAACTGAGCTCACTTAGGCATTTCATCGAACACATTGTGTGCGTATTACTAATTTAGCACAATGTACAAGCATTCTAAACACAATTTCCATAGTTTACTCATTGATTAACATAAACATCTCTAACTTGGAAATTTATCATCCTAAACATGAATACCTAGTTCTTAATCAATTATTCATAACAATTTCATCAATCAACAATCAAATTAACATGTAGAACTTCACAATTTCTAACCTTCACTTGACATGTAAGTGGGTTTTTGCCCTAATCATACTCACATTCGAAATTTAGCATCTATTGATGTCTAAACATTCATAGCAACCATAAATCATACTAGATTTTGTATTACATTCACGAATTACACTATACCCACATAACCAAACATCATTAAATCAGGAAATTTCACTTACTTGAGATCAAGAACACTTAGATAATCGAAGTTCCTGGCTCATGCATTCGATTAACCTCTATTTTCCCTTTCAATTTGATGGATTTAGAAGGTTAGGGTTTAGTTTTCTTCTGGGTCTCTCTCCCTCTCTCGTTCGTACGCACACAGCCAGGAACACACTGGCCTCTTTTTTTTTTATTAATTTTTCATTACACCTTTACACTTTTAGTCCCTTGTCTTTTAATACATGTCACATTCTTTCTTTTCACATT
>CM060420.1:181507272-181592795 GCA_030545235.1 Helianthus tuberosus
AGGTCCTGCAATGGACCTGGGTCAAATTTAGTAGGACCTCCTTCAATACTTAACGGTATTGGATGGCGGGGGTCCAAACTCTTTGATCCCCTCATAAGTTAACTACTATTAATACTATAACCCGGCTATTTAGGACTGTATCCCTGCTGACTCAGACTACTTAGTCGAGGGTAACGTCACATCCAAAAGAGGGGCCTACCATAATTTGCATTAATAACTTAATTAATTATCTTTCAATAATCCACCCTTTTAGGATTGTATCCTTGCTGACTCAAACTACTGGGGTGAGGGTAACGTCACCTTCAAAAGAGGGGCCTACTACAATAACTAAGATAATCTCTTAAAAAGTGCAAAAGTGCGGAAATAATCAAATGTTACACTAGATACGAGTCGGAACGAAGTGATTCATCTTGTCTATCTGTTTTTATTTTTTTTATTTTCAGCATTTTTAGTTAGTTTTTATTTTTCTTAGCTTAAAACATTTTTCTAACCTTTTTTATTTGATTAGACGTTGAGGATAAACCGGTACTAAAAGCTCTTGTGTCCTTGGACGACCTCGGTATCTTACCAACACTATACTACGCTCACGATGGGTGCACTTGCCCATATGAGTGTCTAGTGTTAGTGAATATCGTGTTTTATAAATTTAAAACTTGACTAAAAAGTGTTAAAGGGGCTTAAAATATACACCTAATATATATAACACTTGACACCCATCACTAACCCATATTAAATTTCTGGATAATCCTTCAAATCAGAATTATTTCTTCATGTCTTAAATCATTTAATCAAATTCAACTTTTATACATTGATTAGGGAGATTAAATTAATCATTGGTACGCTCGAAGTATATTATTTATATTTTTACTAGGTTAGAACCTCGTGTATTACACGGGTTGAATGAATATATGTTTTATATATTAAATAATAAAAATTATATCTTTAAAAAACCCCGTGTATTGTATTGTACATGTTGATTAAATCCGTGTATTACACATATAGTCGTTAAGATATGTTTTAAAAAATAAACTTTGATATACATTTTATTTATTAAAATACGAGAGGATTAAGACGTCTTGGAATCCTATTTTAATCACACGATTAATAATTCAATCTTAATTAAATGTGATAGGATTGACGTATTGAAATGCTATTTAGTTACATACATACTCTAAAGTTTTATGTTTGATTATTAGTGTAATGATATAGAACGTCTCTAATTGTTTTTATGATGAAGATTGATTAATACCAAATAACAAAAAAAATTCTGTAACTCTTCCTATTTATTAATTTCATTAAACAAATAACTTTATGATTTTTATTAATACTGTATTTGTTTAATAAATAATTAACATGAATATTATCTATTAATAGCACAAGTTAAAAACAACAATTCTTAGTTTAAATTACTAATAACATATAAACAGCTTATACATAGTTTCAAATACAAAGTTATTCGGTTGGAATATTGTTTGAAAAAACAAAGATGAACAAACTTTTAAGTAATATAATATATAAAGCTTGCATAAAAAAATAAATAAAGGGAAGATGCTTTAAAAAAAAAAAAAAAGATTACCCCCATATTAATATTTGAAAAAAAAAACACATTTTATTTGGCTTATCCGTTAATTAATATGCTACCTTAATATTAACTTTTAATTGATTAAATGGTTATTAATTTTATGGGTTTTTGTTTAAATATTTCAAATCAAAATTAAATCCATAAATTATAGATTAGATTTAAAACACATTTTAGACTTTAGATTCACAATCTAAATAAAATTCTAATATAATATTTAAATCTTTTTAATTTAAAATTTAAAATTTATCTATAAATTATTGATGCCCTCATTGAATGACATGTGTCCTAAATCAGGTTTCTTTTATTATATAGTATAGATATAGATAGATGCCCATGCTTAGATGATGTTATAATTTATGTGTATGAAACGATTTTTTAAGTATGAAAATTATTTGAAGCTTATAATTTGATACCGATAGACATCTCCGAAGAAAATCGTAACAACTGTTTGGAGGGATAAGCATCACACCAAATATATATATTAAACCGAAGAAGATGATGTAAAGACTCACTCTCCAAATTTAAATAGATGATTAATAAGCTTCGTTATCTTCAGAGTATAATATATAACTTAGATTATTATATATGAACAACTACTTCAACATAAAACAAATACAAATTAAATAATAAATGTTTTAAACGTGAGAAAAAACCAATAATGACTTGTATTTGTTTTTTTTTTTCAGGAAAAAAAACACGTCTTAACATTTATTTCTTATTATATATCTATATACATTTTTTCTTATTACATATCTATACCATTACCTGTACACATATATGCATATACATACACACATTAGGTTCAAGAGTGAACACTAGTATAACTTGCGAACTGAGTGAACTAATCCTAGCCATACACGTATATATATGAACAACTACTTCAACATAAAACAAATACAAATTAAATAATAAATGTTTTAAACGTGAGAAAAAACCAATAATGACTTGTATTTTTTTTTTCAGGAAAAAAAACACGTCTTAACATTTATTTCTTATTATATATCTATACATTTTTTCTTATTACATATCTATACCATTACCTGTACACATGTATGCATATACATAAACATATTAGGTTCAAGAGTGAACACTAGTGTAGCTTGCGAACTGAGTGAACTAATCCTAGCCATACACGTGTGTAGATCAATGGCCAGGATTTGATGTTGAAATACACTAGTGTATTTTACGATTTGATGATGTGATCCTGGCCACACACGTGTGTAGATCAATGGCCATGATTTGTTCACTCAGTTCGCAAATACACTAGTGTTCACTTTAGAACCCCACCATATTTATATATATATATATATATATATATATATATATATATATAGGATTAGGTTCAAACGTGAACAAAATCCCAAGCGTGAACTGCGTGAACTTATCTGGACCATTGATTATTATGATCTTGATTATTAAATTGAATGGCATGATGGTAATTAATTAATTAATTGTTACTCTTTAATTAAATGAATAAGGGTACATGTGTAATTACAACATCATAGAATTCCAACCAAGGAAATTGAATAGTTTCCAAAAGTTCTCGAATATATCAATTCCTAAAGTATAGCAATTTCAGTTTTAAATCTCTATTATTCAATTTTATTCAACAATTTTTTTCAATTTTATATCAATGTCATAAGATGAATTAACGTTTGCTCTGTTCATAATATTCAACCCTAGATCTAGAAAGAGACAAAGGAAGAAGAAGGAGCCGGCCGGCAATGTGCCGGCGATGTTGTGACGGCGACTCGACGACGAAGACCGACGGCGAAGGCCATTTCTTTTCTAGTAACCCTTCAAGAACTTTCTTTTTTTTCTTCTTCTTTTCTATTAGATCTTCTTAAGATCTGAGTGTTCACGGCCGTAGCCGGTAGTTTTTCAGGGGTGGTGATGGTTGAGGACGATGATGGTCATTGATGATGATGACGTTGATGGTGAGGCAAGCCGCGGTAGTGGTGGTGGTGGCCGAGGGAGACTTCGGCCGATGACAGCGACAAAGGGTTTCGGTTCGGGTCATGTTGCGAGTCAGATTTAATTGGTTCAGTTGCGGGTCCCTTAATTAGTTGGATGATAAAGGTAAACACTCGTTGTCTTTCTTCTTTTTTATGATTATCATTCCACTTCAGTTGATTTTATTATTGTTTTTTTTATATAATTAGTTTGGTTTTATTTGGGGTTTGATTAGAGTTGATTAACAATTTAGCATATTTCTGTGATTTGGGTGTTGTTTGAAATTTGAATTTTAGATCTTGAGTTCTTGATCAGTTGATCTTGCCCAGAAGAAACCATAATCAAGTGTTAAAATTTGAATTTTAGATCCGAATCGAAGAAAAAACGATTCATCTTTGTTTCCTCGTCGGCATTGAACTTCGCCGGATCGAAGAAAAAACTATTCTAAAATTGATTTTATTTTGTTTTTCAGATCCACTGGCGGTTTTCCGGATGTGTATTCTGATTTTGCTCTGTTTTTAACGCGATGTACACATGTGTATTCTGATTTTGCTCTGTCTTTAACGCGATGTACACATGTGTATTCTGATTTTGCTTTGTTTTTAATGCAATGTACACATGTGTATAGCGTCTATTTTTGTGATATCTCAGAATTTTTTGTGTATTGAATGTGTAAAGTTGTTGATGTACACTTGTGAATTATGCAAAGTATTAGTTACTGAGTTTTTTTGTGTTATTACAGGAGATGTCGTTAACGAGAAAAGTGGAGATGGAAGGTCGATAAGGATGATTCACGTATGTTTGTTTTGCTTGGCCGATAAGGATGATTCAGCATATAATGTGGCGAATAGTTGTAAAAGACTATGGTTTTTTGTTTTTCGATTATGTTGGGTTTATTGTTTTTACGAAATTGGAACTTGTAATTGTATGTTTTTTTGATTGGTTTGAAAAACATTATGGAACTTGTAATTTGTTAAATATAAAATAGTTTTACAGGTATTTGTTTCTATGTATGTATTATGTAGCTAATTACACATATGTACGATGTTGAGTACACATGTGTACTGTTCTATTTATATCCAAGTACACATGTGTATACCGTTGAAATATGAAGGTTACGTGGATGTTAAAAATCAAAATTTGAATTCTGGTGATGAAATCTAAAATAAAAATTAAAATTGAAATCTGGTGATTTGTTGTATGTTTTGATAATTATCTTATTAATAAATAAAAAATAACGTGGATAATGAATTTAAAATAGGAAAGATGTAACTTAATTTAATTATTAAAATAATGATTTAAATCTAATTTTTTATATAATTACAATCCTACCCTTAACAACTATAAAGGAAATCAAGGGTCCAGATATGTTCACGCAGTTCACTCTTGGGAGGTTGTTCACGCTGGAACCCTACCCTATATATATATATAGGGAGAAGATCATGCGAGAACCACCTCTTATTGCTAGAACCGCGAGAACCAATGTGAACACAACCAAAAATGCATAAAAATAGATAAAAATCACACAAATTTTTTTTTTTGAATTTTTTAATATTTTTTATAAAAAAATCGCTACTTTTCGAAGCCAAAAAAAAATTTTAAAATTTTTTTTTTGCTTCGAAAAGTAGCGATTTTAACATAAAAATATTAAAAAATTCAAAAAAAAAAATTTAGATTTTTTTTTTATTTTTTTAGGTTTTTTGGGGGTTTAGTTTTTAGCATTTTAGCTTGGGGGTGGGGGTGGGGGTGGGGGGGGGGTTTAGGTTTTTGGGGGGTGGGGGAGGGGGGTTTAGGTTTTGGGGGGGGGGGGGGTGGGGGGTTTAGGTTTTCTTGGGGGGGGGGGGGGGTTAGGTTTTTTTAGCTATTTTATGTTGTGTTCACATTGGTTCTCGCGGTTCTCACAATAAAGGTGGTTCTCGCATGAGCTCCTCCCTATATATATATTCGATGATTAAGTTAACATAATTAAAACTTTTGGACCAATAGGTCATGGGTTCGATTCTCACAAGGGGTTTTTTTCTATATTTATTGTGTTTCCTCCTGAATTGGTGTATAGGCATTATGCTTAGTGGAGATGGATATGATCGGGTGGTTCCGCTGGTGGCACGATGATACTCCAGTGGTACGTCAGTGATCCAAATTTGCCGTTCAAAAAAAAAAGTTAACATAATTAAAATGTTAAATAATAAAAAATAAAGTTAAAACTGATCGAAAGAGCAAAAAGGAATTACGTTCATTGTTGACATTTGTTATCCTTGACTTTTTTTCATTCTAATAGAATTTATTCACTTTTTTATATTCAAGTAACTTCACATACTTTATTATTCATAAAACTGAGTTGTATATCAAGTAACTTCTACATACTTCATTATTTATAAAACTGAGTTGTATAAAATATCGATAAATTAGTGTTTATTTGATAAAGTTGATATTGATTGCAATGTGACTATAACCATATTTTAAACTATGATGCGTCTAAACTCATCATATATCACAAATGGGCATGTAAACCCATTACAATGGTGTGTCTAAGCTGTACCACATGAACAAATTAAGGTGATTATATAAATGGTGCACCTAAGTCGCCAAATTTCACGAACTCATATACCTTCACCTTAGAAATCTATGTCGCATCCAGGATCTTTTGTAACTTTCCCACACATTTTCCACTTAGTAGAAAACCGTAGTGAGAGAGAGCTACACTACACACACCGAATGTGAAAAATTCCAGATTTGATTATATCTTTTACTGAAATAATCTTATCTTATCTTACGAAACTATAATAAAAAAGGGATGACAAATTAAAATTAAGGATAGTGACGTCTGATAAACAATACCAGAAGAAACTTAAAGCATTAGTTTAATTAGGTCAAACTCGTTTTTTTTTTCCAAAAATAATTGCATCTTTTATAAAGCATTTTGTATACACTAATTAATATATTGATTTTTATCCAGAAGGCCGGGCTAGTATTATATTATCACTTTTATGTTTAGGGGCCCCTCGCAAGGAAGCTAGCTGTATAAATGGATGCTGCTATAGTAGGATGAACTATCAAATTGTGTCTTCCTTCCTTCCTTCCAATTAAAATGGCTAAAATACATCCTGGCAAACCAGCTGCTGCTTCTTCATCTTCTTCCTGTTCAACCGAAAGAGAAACATATACTATATGGATGAAATCACTTGTGTTAAACTCAAATGGGTATACGGTGTACGATTCCAGTGGAGAAGTCGTTTTCCGAATAGATAATTATGATAGCAAGTGTAGAAGTGAAGTTTATTTAATGGATCTTCGGGGAAACATAGTATGCACAATACTCCGAAAGGTAATATTATCAAAATCATGTTATTATATATATTCTACTACTGTTGATTGCACGTACGTACGTTTAAACTTTATAATACAAACTATTTTACAGAAACTACTGACATCCGGGCTCTGGGATTGTTATAACGATAAAGATTCTCGTACACCATGGTTCAGTGTTAGCAAAACTTTTGGGTTTTTCAAGAATACTAGTTCCCTTTATAATGTTTTAGTTGGAACCAACGAGGAACAAAGCTCGAATCATCATAAGATGGAAGGATCAGTGCACAGCTTAGAGTTCAAGATAATCGACGGTGGAGGACAAGTGGCAGCTGTGGTGAGCTTGCCTGCCTTTGTTGATTATGTTTCATCATCGAGTTCTATAAATTAGTGTAATGAATTGAGTAATAATTGGTTGGTATGTTGTGATGTAGGTAGAAAGAAAACGATCATCTTCAGGAGTGGAGTTGGGTGAAGACGTATTGTGTGTGACGGTGGAGCCACATGTGGATCATATATTCATAATGGCTCTAGTAGCGATACATGGGTTAATTCGTGGCAAAATGTAGATGATATTCTTAGTTCCTCATTTTTTTTTTTTTTTATACACGGCACCTATGCAAAAGTTGTAGTTGGCCGGTCCTTTTAGCCTACATGTATCTAGTTAACACGAGAGGCTGTTTTCCCACACTTTCTTTCAGTTTTGGCCTGGTTATGATCATACTTTCATTTTTCAGATTATTAGACGTAAGTAATCCGGATTCGAATTAGTGACTGGATGTTTTCTCTTTACTAATCTTTGTGTTCAATATTGTGTTTTAAGTATCGATCCATCTTTTAGTATGTATGTTGTCTCAAGAATAATGAAATCTTCATAAATCATAATTAGGTATAGTATATAATTGATAAACTACAAAGAGAGTACAAATTATACATGAAAAACCCTATCCTCATTTATTTGACACTTCCATATACAGTCGAGGTGTGAAAAGATTTCATTCAAAAGAAAACCTTAACTAATAAGATTGCTCAATGGAATCAAAAGATGACGATGGAAGTAGTCTCAAGGCAGCGATCTAAGACATAAGCTGCAAGACTTATTGATTTGGAGGCCTAAAGTCCAAGCCTCAAAATACTTGGGCTTGGGCCGGCCCTGACTATGGTGATAAGGTAGTGAAGACAAGATGGTGGCATCTATGGCGGCTTGGGAGTCCAACGTCACGCAAACTTAACACTTTCGCTTATGATACAGTTAGGGGCTGTTTGGTAGCATCTGAATGACATTAAGAGGCTACCTCTTAATGAAATCATTTAAGAGTTTAACAAAGATAATGTAGAAGAATGTGACATGTGATGGTTTACCATTCAGATGTTACCTCTTATCCAGTCAGACATAAGGTTACCTCTTATTCATTCAGACATAAAGGCCACAAATGATTTCATTAAGAGACAGCTCTGAATGAATTAAGAGGCTATCAAACAACCCCTTATACTATACATAATTTATAAATAAAATGCAAAATACGACCCTAAAGAACCAAACTCGTTGATACAATATATAATTAACAGAGAGAAAAATCCATCCATATATGGTAAAATTCAACTACTACCACTCATATTTTATCTTTTACCTAATATATCTATACCGTCAATCACCTAACAAAACAATGTATCTCCATTCAAATTGTGAAAAAAACTACCTACGATAAACTTTGTATTATACAACAGTACGTTAATTAGGAGACAAAAATGTCTCGTACACCTCCCTTAATTTGAATATGATGTTTGCTTGCTTGTTTTATATATTCCGCTCCATAAATTTTTAAATATATTTATATAGTTGTTTGTCTTCTTCGATCACAAGGAAAAGAAAATATTAACATTGTGTTTGCATTTTTTTTTTTTTTTTTTTCGTAAGATCCAAATTAGATAGATACAATACTTTGGCCAACTTGTCAAAGAAAAATATGGATAATGGCGAACAACTGTTCAAGAAATGATGATGTTATTAACCAGTTTTGGTTAAATGTGGGACAAAATAAATTTGCATGCATTTTAATCGGCAAATAGAAAAAAAGAATCGGTTTGATCTGACCTCTGTTCAAGGGCCGGCTCTGAGAATTCGTGTACCTTGTTTGAGCTCGAAAAATGTGCCCTTAGGTCTTAACGAAATTGGGTATTGGTCTCACTAAATGTATAAACCTAATGTCAAAGGGGTTAATATCTAATCTAAACCATAAGAATAGTTTTGTAAAGGGGCCTATGTTGGTGTTTGTATGGGTGTACCTTATTAAAAAAATATTTTACATATACATATCGGGTTTTTTTATAAAAAAAAATGTGCCCCTCGAAATATCGGGCCCTGGCTGGTGTGACTACGACCTAACCTCTGCCCCGCACCATTCGCATTCGCGCAATGGACGGCATATCCAAACCCAAAACTCTCTTTAAACTTCATTCTTCATCTATTGTCCCATTACCCACCAACCCAAAGGTTCCCTTATCCAATAAAAAAAATGGTACAATGCTATGGACAATGAGTTTAATGCTCTTATTAAGAATAAGACTTGGGAACTTGTCCCTCGTGGACCCTATATGCATGTCATACGAAGCATGTGGTTATTTCGTCACAAATTTAATTCCAATGGCACTCTAGAAAGATATAAAGTGAGATTAGTTTGTGATGGTCGAAATTAACAGGTTGGCATTGACTATGGAGGCATTCTTAGCCCTGTGATAAAACTAGCTACCATACGAACTATTTTATTAATAGCTCTTGCTCAGTCCTGGCCCATTCATCAGCCGGATGTTACTAATGCCTTTTTTCATGGGAACCTAAATGAAACGGTGTATATGTACCAGTCTATGGGTTTTCGACATAGGAATTTTCCAGAATATGTTTTTCGTCTAAAGAATTCTATTTATGGCTTAAAGCAGGCACCTCGGGCATGGTATTAAAGGTTCACTGATTTTGTCACTGGTATGGGGTTCCACCAAAGTAAATGTGACAACTCACTATCTATCTATCATTCGAGACGAGACATGGTGTATCTTCTCATTTATGTGGATGATATTATCCTCACAACTTCATCCAATAAACTACGAGTTTCTCTTATATCCTCTCTTGCAGGTGAATTTTCTCTGAAAGATCTTGGCCCATTGAGTTATTTCTTGGGTATCTTGGTTACCCGTGACATGGACACGTTATTTTTGTCCCAATAGTCCTATGCAATGGATATCATTGAATGAGCCGGCATGCAATCTTGCAACGCTGTTGCAATGCCGGTTGATACCAAGTCTAAGTTGGATGCTTCCTCTAGCCCTGAATTTAACAATCCTACACTCTACAGAAGTTCGCGGATGCACTACAGTATTTAACATTCACACACCCTGATATTACTTATGCAGTTCAGCAAGTGTGTATACATATGCACTCTCCTCGCACAGACCATTGAATAATTTGTTACATTTAGGGTACGACATCTCACAGTCTTCATCTTGGATGGTCCAAAGAATACTCTTTGTGGGCTTTCCCTGATGCTGATTAGGCTGGTTGCCTAGATACTCGCCGCTCCACATCTGGCTATTGTGTCTATTTTGGTGACAATCTTCTTTCCTGGTCTTCGAAACGACAGTCGACTATCTCTCCATCCAGTGCAGAGGCTGAATATCGAGAAGTAGCTAATGTGGTGGTTGAATTATGTTGGTTGAGATATCTCTTATTTGAACTCAATAAACCACTCGATCGGGCCTCCTTGGTTTATTGTGGTAAATAATATTATCGCACCTTATCTGTCTGGCAACCTAGTGCAACACCAACGTACAAAGCAAATTGAACTGGATATTCATTTCATTCGTGAGCAAGTACAGAAGGGTCAGGTTCGCATTCTTCACGGTCCCCCTCGGTATCAAATAGTGGAAATCTTTACGAAGGGCCTTCCAAAAGTGTTGTTTGATGATTTTAGATCCAGTCTCAACTTACCGTAAATTAGGAATAGATATACCGTAAATTTGGAATTTGTATGCAGTTAATATTCCTTGTAATTCCTTGTAATTATATTTAGAAACCAAATATTATCTCTACATAAGAGATAACGATTGTATTTGTATATGTACGGTTGAAAGGTGTTCAATGAAACACACAGAGAATTACATTCCTATAGATATGACAACTAAAGAATTTGGAGAAATAAACCCCCCGTATAGTTTAGCATGTTGTTCTCTTCCTGCTGCATACGTATCTAAGCTATTGGACTCTCTTGCTTTGTTTGAACGCAATAAAGAGCACAATAACAATAACAATAATAATAATAATAAGAGTAAATTGCCAAAATCTTCCTGAGATTTGGGTATGTTTGCCATTTTCATTCAAAACAACTTTTTTGTATCAAATAGTCCTTCACTTTTGGGATTTTTTGTCATTTTCATCAAAACGTCTAATTTGCTTTATTTTTTTCTATCAAACATTTGGATGGAAATGACAAAAATTCCCAAATCTCAGGGACGATTTTGACAAAAAAGTTAGACGTTTGGATGAAAATAGCAAAAAATCTCAAAAGTGAAGGACAATATGGTACAAAAAAAAGTTGTTTTTGATGAAACTGCCAAACATGTCCAAACCTCAGGGACGATTTTAGCAATTTACTCTAATAAAAATAATAATAATAATAAAATAATAATAATAATAATAATAATAATAATAATAATCTAACCTTCCAGTGTATGGGTGATGCAGGATGGTGTCCCAAAGTCGTTTACAAATCTATACACTGTTCATGTTAGCACACCATATGCATCATTAAGGGGATTTAGAAAGAGTGGTGAACTTAAAGGGATTTAGAAAGAGTGGTGAACTTATAATTGAATCATCAGAACATGATCATGGGATTTACAAACTTCTTGTTTACGACCCTGCTCAAAATGTATTCATGTGCTTAGGATTGATGGAACTCGCTGTGCATCCTCCATGCATCCTTACATGGAAACACTGCTTCTTGATAAGCCGAATCTTACAGTTTACGATGAAATTGAAAATATCAAGCCTTATTATTATTATTAAATTTGTTTTTTTATAATTATTCATTTTAATTTTTTTACTTTTTCTTAATTTTATTTTTTCATTTTAATTTTTTTATTATTACTAACTATTTTTTATTTATTTTTAGCCATCATGGCCCAAACCCACCAGGACCCTTTTTTTAATATGCCCATCCTGACCCAACACCCAACCCAAACCCGTTAATATGCGTGTCTTAACCCATCAACCAACCCAAATCCTTAAATATGTCCATCGTGACCCAACAACCAACCCAAACCCATCCTGACCCTTTTTATATGACTTCGGAAATCTCTATTCCTTCTCTGCTGTTGAATCTTTTTAACCATTGACCATACAAAGAATTAAACTTTATGGCTGCAACAATACAGATCGAAGTCATAATAATACATAACAAATCTGATATTCTAATGTTTTACTTTGCCGTTCATTAACCATGTCCTAAACATGATTGTTGTCACCAAAACTGAAGCTTGCCCACGCAATCATTGTTTTGCCTGAACCAGTAGAACATGTTTTCTTCTTTCAAGACTTGTGAATCAAAATTTCAGCTTTACAGTTGTTACGGTAGATTAGTGTTATATCAGACTTTAAATTCAAATAAGCTCATACACTACTAAACTATCCTTCAGGAGAGAGACAGTGACAGATCAAAAAAAGGTGAGGCAACTACATACAAGCCTGAAAACCTTATCAAACCTACCCTTCAGGAGAGAGACAGTGACAGATCAAAAAAAAGGTGAGGCAACTACAAGAAGACTGAAAACCTTATCAAACAGGCAAGGTATTGTTTTAACTTTCACAGGCTTTTTAGCTCCATGCCTCCTTATCATCATTCAAGAGGGCTCTCGGTATCCACACATCCCCTCTTTTTATTTGCACATCCCTAACCCTACAGGAAGTGTATTGGGCTATACGGTTCCTCTGGGTCAAAGCGTATTGATCCATACGCTTCCTATACGTGTACTTGAAGTACAACTTTTCAGACACTTTTCATGCAATGATTATGGGACCAGAGGAACCGTATAGCCCTATACGCTTCCTATAGATTTTTTTTTCAAAAGCAACATATGGCTCTTTTTTTTTTGAACGGAAAGGAACGAGTATCAACCACCGTGACACCGGGCGCTGTGGCCAAGGTCGACTACTCAACCGCCACCAGCCTCTTGGCTCTCCCAAATACGCGGAAACCCGACCTCTACCCGCCCGAATGAATGGCAGTGGAATAATCGGTAAAACCTTCGTATGGAATTAATTCGTCCACCAACGAAACCCTATGAGAAGTGTAATGCCCTATACACTTCCTAATGGGTCCCTATGGGAATCGTATTCCTCTATACGCTTCCTATTGAGGTCGCTTTTCAGATCAATATGAAGTGTATTGCCCTATACGCTTCCTATTGGGTCCCTATGAGAAGTGTATTGCCCAATACGCTTCCTATTGATTTAATTCATCCACCAACCAAAATCCTATAGGAAGCGTATTGCCCAATACACTTCCCATTGATTTAATTCGTTCACCAACCAAAGCTTTATAGGAAGCGTATTGCTGAATACACTTCCTGGTAACTGTAAGGAATCGTATTGTCCAATACACTTCCTGTTGGCCTCACTTTTTAGTCCTTTTCACTTTTCAGTGCTTTTCTATGTCTGAAATGCCTGCATGACAGATAGTGTCAGGGTTCAGTGTACGAATGGGAAGCGTATTGGCCTATACGGTTCCTATTGGTGTGACATTTATTGCTTTTGAACCCTATAAGAAGCGTATTGGGCTATACACTTCATATTAAGGGATGTACACTAATTTTTGGGGGGTGTCTAGATACCATGACCCTTCAAGAGATACATACCACTTTTCACCCACCGCCTTTACAACTTAAGGCCCTACCTATCATAACTTTATAAACTGTATGTAAACTTCACAACAATATCTAGTGAAAGTAGAACAAAATTATTGATCAATGATTGGGAGACTTAGCATGCTAATATACACAGTACAAGCAAAAAATATATAGAGAAACCAAAGGAAAGAAAATAAAACTTTTTTTTGCCAATTTACATATCTTTAATGATGTAGATAGTATGTTTACCATCACTAGCATTTCTTTTTGTTCCTGATGCTTCTTAGGGTCATTACAAGCTGTTGCCTCTCACCCTCTACCTCTGCAAACTTTAGACTTATTTCTGAATATCTTTCTTGCATTTCCTTCAATTCAATTTCCATACACT
Source organism: Helianthus tuberosus (assembly GCA_030545235.1). Taxonomy (NCBI): domain Eukaryota; kingdom Viridiplantae; phylum Streptophyta; class Magnoliopsida; order Asterales; family Asteraceae; genus Helianthus; species Helianthus tuberosus. The sequence goes on from CM060420.1 coordinate 181,521,399, forward strand.
TGTTTTTGTTTAATAACTCCATTTCATTTGACGATACCTCAAAGATTTGCTGATCCTCGGTCTTCTTAATCTCAGGTTCAATGACATCATCACTACAGCAATTAGACAAGACGATTGGTGTTTTCACAATTAACATTCAAATGATGATTGGGATAATCGGTCTCACTTACAAGTAATGAAATGTTCAAAATATAAAGGAAACGAAATTCAGAAATACAATCATTTTTTTCCGTCAATATGCATGTAGTACCTTATGGTTGAAGAGTTTGAATTTTGAGCTGTAGCAACCTGTGATTTGAAGATGAATAACCACTTGTCATATAAAGATAATAGATACTTGCAGGACATTTGAGATCGAAAAAAAAAAGAAGTCTTAAAAACCTTTTTCACCATAAACTTAGGTTACCTGTAAATTGTCTATGTTTTGATCAAGAACCTCCAGTCGTCTTTCCAACTCTTCGATTATATGTTTAAGATCTTTTTCTTTCTCTAAAAACGAAGCTTCAGAGCATTCTAATGCAGTTTCCTTAAGCTTTATTTGACCCTGATGATTTAAAAAAGTTGCAAAATTAGCACAAACAATGCCCATCCAAATCTAGAAAGTATAAGACTATTTAGCAATTCTCATATCACCCAAGTAGACTTCACTTTAAAGTTTGCAGTTTTGACCCATTCACTTATGCATGGAGAGTTGTTTTTCTCTCAAAAGGTTAAAAAGGAAAACTAAACTGGAATGGGTCAAATGTGTTACAACAATCTAAAGTCTATCTTTTAATGCAAACAACCTCCAAAATTGTTTTATTTAATGATGTAGATTATTGCTGTAATAATATTTTTTATAATCATAGTTACCAGAATAATTATTTAAAAGTTTTTCAAAAATGAAAAAACATTGTTGTTCACGGGCAAGGATACGCACCTCAAGTATTTTGATTCTGTCCTTCAAATTGCTACGAATTGCTTCATCTTTCTTCTTGAGATCGCCTTTTAGTTGAGATACCTGTTTTTCCAGATTTTCTTTCTCTAATTCATTCTCTTTAAGGAACTGTTTCATGTCATTACATCTGGATTTTAGTCGTTCCGTCTCTGATAGCAACCTTTTAACTTCATTATCCTTATCGTTTATAACATTTCTCAACTCCTCCTTTGAACTCTCCAATTCCGTCTTCACCAAACAAATCTTATTTTCAAGATAGTTTTTTTCTTCTTCAAGATTGTCAATCTTGGCATTATAACTTGTTTTTTGATGTTTAAGCTCATGAGATAAGTTTTCAATGTGTTTTTCCATGTCCTCTAAATGTTTCGACTTTAGAGTTATCTGGTTTGAAAGATCAACCAATTTGTTTTCATACTGGTTCGAGAGAAAGTCAAACTCTTCTTTGACTTTCTTGACCATCTCGTCAAGCTGCCTTTTCTCTACCCTGAGTTGATTGGCTTCATCAATGGCTTTCATGGCTGCATTCTCACTTTCTTGAAAAGTGGATGCCATTTCTGTTGATAATTTTCTGAATTCCTCCTGAAGTTTGCCAGCTGTACTAGCATTTTGTAGTTTGACTTTTCTTAAATTCTCCTCTGCACGAATGGCTCTCTGCTCCTGCTCAACTTTTGTACAAATCAAATCTTCCATATCCGCCTCAAACCCGTGAGCTTGATTACATAAATCTTCTTCCAAATTCTTGATATGACTTCCGAGCTCTTTAATTGCAAGAAGCGATGCCGCTAATTCTTCGGATTTCAATTTAAGCTCAGTATTTAAGTTTTCAATCTGGGTTTCGAGTTCACTTACAGTGGTGTAAGATGCTGAACATTCATATTGCATCTTTAACTGTTGTTGAAGTTGACTTTGTTCCAGCTTGTAAGACATGTCATGGTTTTCCTGCTTTAGAATCTCAAAATCAAGAGCCATATGCTCCATCTGCATCTCTAGCTCATCTTTATCCCGTTTGTACAACTCTAATTCGTTATAAAGATTGATTATCTTTTGATCTTGTGGATATGCATCTTTCATGCCGCTATGTTCTCTAACGATCTCTTCTAAAGCCTTTTGATCTTCATCATCATCTGTCTCAGGTTTAGAGTTGACTTCTTGCAACTTTGGAGCGGTAGAAAGTTTTGACTTTGACTCAAGCATCTCATCTAAGTCCCGAACAGCAAGAATCAACTCTGCATTTGACTCTTGTGTTTTCTGAAGTTGTAACCTTAGATTGGAATTCAGATCCTTTTCATAATTCAGTTCTTGTTTCAGCTCGTCTACAAGAGCCCACGGATCCCCTCTTTCATTCAATACATTACCATTGACTTTGACTTTGACTTTAGCTTTCATCTTTTCACACTCCTGCTTCAATTCATTTCGCTCTTCCTTAAGGGAAGCTACTTCTTTTGAAAGATCCACACCCTTTTTGCTCTCCTTTACAATTTGCTTACGAAGGGTTTGCAATTCCATTTCTGTCACCTCAGCTTGCCTAGCTAAGATTACGAGTTCGCCCTTAAGTTTTTTGATGACAACATCCGGAGGACCCTCTTCAGATATTTCTCTTAAGGGACTGGTCATAGATGAATCATCTGCACTTAAATCATGAACAGAATCATCTAACCAATCCCATTGTGATGATTTACTCTGATGTTGTTCTTCATAGATTGTTGTTGTTGTTGAGGTTTCATGAGTCAATTTAGTGTTCTTAGATTCAGGTTCTTGTGGGGTGTCAACTCCCGAGCTGCTATCAGAACCTGAAAGTGTGATATCTGACCCAGTGGATGTCCCATGATTTCTGCTAATGTTATCATTTAATACCCTCTGATCCTGCGGATTAAAGATGAAATAACATGTAAGAGGCTTTTCTAAATTTGATTATTTTTCTTGCCGTAACCATTTGTATATAGTTGTTAGCAAGGAGAAATAGAGCTTACTTCAGAAGGATCGCTTTGAATGCTTTCTTTTATATCACCATTACTGAATTGTGCCCTTGTATTGTTACTATCGTCATTCACATTTTCACGTGCATCAACCTCCCTGTAAGTTTTTACAACTGTGTTCAACATATTGGAAAGTGAAAAAGTTGGTTAAAGTAAAACATCATAAAATCTGTCCTTACCTTTGATCTTGCACCCTTTGAACTGATACCTAATACAAACAACATCTACACATATTAAAGTTGAACAAAAAGAATCCACTCAGATATTTTAAGAAACGGAAGCGAAGAAGGGACTAACATGTAATACACTTGTGGATTTTGCATTTTTAAGAGGCAGAGAAACAGAAGAGGGCTTTGTAGCCTCAGCATAACATGAAAAATCAAGAGAAACTTCTCCAACAACACCAAAAATCGAAGAACCCTACATAATGAACAATCAACTCATAACGAATTTCCAATCAAGTTCCTTGCTTTGACAATCTAAATGAATACTGTACCGTGGCGACAACAAAACGATAGATTTTCTCATTAATTTTTCCAGTTTTGTGATCGCGGGTGAATTTGACAGTTTGAGAATGTGGTTTTTCCCAGTAGCAACTTCCATCTTTAACTTTAGTTTTTTCTAATGTTGCAGTTGGCTTTCCAACATCAGCAGGAACCACAGATATTGTAAAAGCATCTCCTCCATTTGGTGGTAGCTGCATATACAGAAACAATAAGAAAGAATCTTGCAGCCAGACACCTAAATAATAAATCTTTTTGGATGCCTAGGAAATGTAACAAGAAAAGAATAAATAAATAATCAAAATGTATCTTATTGAGTTAAGAGAAGTATGAGGCAAAGTTGAGTTCCATGAGGTTGTTGTATCATAATCTCAGATTTCACTAGTTATGAACCAGATCTCCCTCCCAAGTCCCAATTGTCATTATAGGCTACTAACCCAATTCACACAGCTAGCCTTTTTTTTTTTTTTTTTACTTTTGGAATATAAGATGAAAAATTTTCATTTTTTATCAAATAAATGTTGATTATATATAACATGATCAGCTCAAAATCTTATCAAAGCAGGCAGGCAGCATGGATGAAATAAAATCACCTGAGTTGCATGAAACTGCAATTTAAAAACAGCTTTGATCCTGTTCTTGTCGCTCCTCCATCTACTAGACTTGAACATTTTTTTCTCCTTGTCTATCTATACAAACAAACTCCACATTTGTAAAACTCATCGGAAAATTGTGAATTATTTAGTTCATACAGTTACTACTACACTGATCTTGAAAAGGAAATATTACTTGTCAGTCAATTGCATTCAACAACCGGGTTGAAACAAAGCAAGTCCAACCCAGTAAAGATTGCTGATCTTTTTGGGTCAGAGAAGCCTTTGTACAGCTCGTGTATTTATTTATTTATTTATTTAAGAATGAAAGCTCACACACAGCAGATCTAAAAAAAAAAAAGTAATGGTCCTCTCTCTCTCTCTCTCTCTCTCTCTCTCTCTAAAGTGTATAATAATATAAATAAATAAATAAAGATAAGTATAGTGTGTTGGAAAGAATGAAGTTAATTAATGTTTCCTTCGCCACATTTATTAAACAAAGTATTTGGGGACAATTTATATAATAGTGAAAGGGAAGCTTCTCTTACATTTTTATTTAAACTATAGTAACATCTTATTGACAATTTTATTTTATTTTTACTACAAGCTAATTCCGTCATTCTCATCTCCTAAAACTGAAGTAACCATTTAGTTAGTTGAACTAATATTATAAAATTAATATATTCCATACATGTTTCTAGTGAAATAGAAAACTAAACTAACTTTAACATATAACGTAATCACGTGTAAAATTTATGATAGAATATTTAATATTTGACGGTGTCTTTTACCTTTAAAATTGATGAATTTTGTATTCTATGTTTCCAAATACTACACAGTTTGTCCTTTTGGCCTAACCCAATTAGTTTTTTTCGTTAAATCTTGTCATGTGTCTTTCAGATGAGGGCAATTTTATCATTTTACCTCTGCAAAAGGGCAATTTTATCATTTTACCTTTGCAAGGACTAATTGTGTAAATAACTTAAAAAAAGTTTAGAACAATAAAATAAAAACTATATATATATATATATATATATACACACACAAAAAACCCTACTCTTTCATTCTCTCCCTCTTTCTCACCTATCCTTTTCTCTCACCACCGCCACCTCCTGCTACCCCATCACTACCGTCACCTGCACCTGCCACCTCCATAACCACCGCCACCTGCACCTACGACCCCCGTAACCACCGCCTCCTAAAACCTACCACCCCCATTACCATCTCGACCTGCACCTTCAGCCTCCATAACCACCGCCACCCCCATAACCACTGCCACCTGGAACCTACCACCCCCACCTGCTAATCGCCACTAAAACCCAATAACACCGCCACCACGAATCGGATTGAACAAATCGGAACCCTCCACCTAGGGCTGGCAAATCGTGTCTTAACAGGTTTAACAGGTATCTGATAACGCGAACAACAAAAATTTCAAACATGAATACGACTCGTTTAATTACTTTATACCCAATGTCTATAAGACAGATCTATATTTTATGCACCTAGAAGGAGAAATAATGGATCCTAACTTTCAAATTTTGATTATTTTTAAAAACGTAAAAAATCACATGGTGTACTTTTCTGTTATCGTGTCTTAGCAGGTTACCTACAGGTTACCTATTGCCAGCCCTTCCACCATCACATTGTTGAATATCTGTTAGAGATCGAACAGATCGGAAACCCTCCATTACCACCACCACTATAGTGACAAAATTAGATTATTTGTGGTTTGATTGAATTTGAATCTGAGTTATTTGTGGTTTGATTAAACAGATCGGAACACATCGTCGATGGTCTCTTGTACTTGAATATGAGTTATTCGTGGTTTGATTAAATTTGTGAATTTGTGTTTGTGGGATGATTTAGGGTTTTACGCCCATTGACAAAAGTTCAGAATTGTAGAGGGTAGTGGTGGTGGCGGTGGTGTGATAGTGGTGGAGCATGGTGGTTGGTGGTGGTTGTGTGAGAGTGGTGGAGGGTGGTGGTTGGTGGTGACACTAGAGAGAAGTAGAGAAAAGAGGGGGGGGGGGGGTAAAAGAGATAAAATGATTTTTCTTATATATTATTAGTTTTTAAAATTTATTTTGTTTTATTTGTTAAAATATTTTTAAATAAATTGGTAAAAAGACTAAAATACCCTTGTGTGATCTTATTTAACGAAAGAAACTAACAGAGTTAGGCCAAAAGGACAGACTGTGTAGCATTTAGAAATATAAAGTACAAAATTCATCAATTTTGAAGGTAAAAGACACCGTCTGAAATTGTGTATAAAGATAAAGGATAATTCTTGCAATTCAATTTTATGATAAATACTAGAGTAAATTACTATTTTAGTCCCTGTGTTTTAGTGGTTTTAACCACTTAAGTCCAAAATCAAAAAGTTTAATGCCCCTAGGTCCCTAACCACTCATTTTATAACATATTGAATCCAACTTTTTAACACTTGTACTTTTATTTTGTACTCAAGTGGTTAAAACGACTAAAACACAGGGACTCAAAACTTTATAAAATGAACGGTTAGAGACTCAGGACGTTAAACTTTTTTATTTTAGACTTAAATGGTTAAAACCACTAAAACACAGTAAGTCAGAAAGTAATTTAGTACTTGAATTATGAATTATGAGGTAGATGTAGTAGGAAACATCTATCTTACCTTATTACACAAAAACGTGCTCTACGTGTTTAGTTATTTACACTAAACAAAAAAACAAACAAACTTAAGTAAGTATTTAGAGAATTTTTAAAAACTTAACAAGCTTAAGTTATTAAAGAAAAAGCAAATTACATGATAAATAATAAATTATATTATCTTATACTTATAGTAATTAGAAAAATGCTCAAATAGTCCTTGTGGTTTGCTCTGTTTTTATCTATAGTCTCTACACTTCTAAAATTACAACTATAGTCTCCAACTTTTGCACATTTGTTCTCGGATAGTCCCTGAAGCGGATGGAGGTTAGTTTTTAGTATTAAGTGGGTATGAAATGACCAATTTACCCTTAATGTAAAACAAAATGAATTAATTGAATATATATATATAGGGTCAGGATTTAGAGAAAACAATTGAAAGTGTGAGAATGGTGAGAACGCTTATGGGTCGTCCGATCAAAACAAGCCATGGACTAGATTGCGCGGTGGCGTTTTCGTAAATAACATCAATTTTATTATGTGGGACACGTTTCATTAAGGGTAAAAGGGTCTTTTACTGCTCAAATTCAAAACGCCATCAAATGATAACATGCCATTCAAAAAAAATAAAACGCCATTAAAAAAAAAACGCCAAAAATTGGTGATAAAACGCGTTGGATATTACAGGAAGAGGAAACAACACGGAAACTGAATTTCAGTTATTAACATTTATTAGAAGAAATTCCCTCCTAAATTACGCGCCAAAACATCATTATATAAACGACGTAAAACATCGCTTCCATAATCACTTCAATCTATCCATTTAAGCAAAAACAACTTTAACCAAAAAAGCCAACTTAACCAAAACGCCAAATATGGCAACAATCGTTTGGTGGAGATACACTCTGGCAATCAGGCGATTCGTCCTGCGTTTTGACAACAGAAGGAGGGTGTATGTTAAGACGGTCAAGGCAATTTTGAAAATGGAAGAAGAGGTACAGAGGGGTATCTTATCCCTTGGCATCGATCTGGACAACGAATGCCATGAAACACATATGCTTATGAAAGCATTAACTAGGAAATTTGGACCAATCAAATCAGATGTGAAGTCGGACCCTACCATGACATCATGGCGTTTTGATGATGAAACAGACATGGTAACCGTTATATACGACAGTGGAGAGCAGGAAGTCTACTGGCTTGAAAACATCATGACAAAGCAGGGGCTTGGTTTCATGGAAGAATTGCATAACGCCACTTGTTTGAACACAGAAATGGACTCAAAATTTGAGTTAATGCAAGACATGTTCAGGTGGAGGCTTCAGAATCTTCAGGAACCAGAAGCCGATGAAGGTGAAGGTGATGACATGGATGAAGATCCAGATGAAGACTCCGAGGAAGAAGATGACGCAAGTGATGGATACTTTTCGGATAAAGTACCTTCTGACGAAGGGTTTTAATTTTTTCTTTTTTCTTTTTTTTTTCTTCTGCGTAATCTTCTTTTTTTCAAGATAATTAAATGATATATTTATCTCTTTATTTGCAAAAAGCCAAAAAAAAAATACTAAAAAAGGTTATTGCTTACAAAACGCCAGAAATAACAAAAAATATTTTTCCTGCTTAATATTTTATTTTCTCCGATATTGTGTTTTGTCATCTTAGAAGATGGGACTTCTATCACCTATAAACTGATAAAGCTGATCAAAATAGTAACTACAAAAACAGTAACTGAAAAGACGGTTACTTTATTACTATCATTTATTACAATAAAAAAAAATACCCCCTAAATTACGTGCCAAAAAACTCCTATAAGAGAGGGGTCTATACACAATGAATTGATTACACCCAGAAAAACAAACGTCATATCCTCTAGAAACCACTCACTTTAAAACGCTAAAAAATGTTAGTTAAAATAACCACAGATGGCAAAGCTTTCACTGAATGGATTCTTCTCCTGATGGGGTTATCTCAATAATATTTGGCTGAATGAGATGGACAAATACTCAAGAAAAAGAGACTAATGACAGTGATATGCCATCATGTGAGTTTGTGTAAAAAAATAATAATTTGCGCCTCTAAACGCCCGCTCGAGCTCCTCTAAAACGTCACTTTTGTGGAATGTAAACGCTATATTTGGAGTAAATGATATTTCATTTTGTTTTGTAGATTGATAATTTGTTATTTTTACAAGTTTTGTGTGGTGTCCGTGCAGATCTGAGATGGAGGTGCAAACTATCATTTACAAGAAACGAAAAACGACGACTTCGCTTTATTTATTTTAGTTTATTTTACATTTTTGGTGATCTATTGTAATGTAAATATTTACTGCATGTTTATAATTTTTTTTATTAAAAAACAAAAATCATTAATGAGGCCAATCGTTAATGACCATAGTAAAACACCAATTAGCGTTTTTACAAATCCTTTTGATGCCAAACCTTTTTCTACTGATCTGATATGATAAATAAAATATTTTGAGCCTTCTGGAATAATAAAAAACACCAGCTTTCCTTTGAAAACCCGGAAATGGCTCCAAATCGCCTTTTTAAGCGTTTTTAACGCATAGTATGTATTAAAACTATTTTTAACATATAAGGTTTGATACCTACTGATGTTTTAAGTAAATTTATATATTTTAACAGTACAGAAAAGTTTTAAACTCAGAACTCTGGTTCTGACCTTATGAGCTTATGTGAAATTACCAAAATGCCCCTACGGCGCATAGTTTGGTTTTAAATGATAAATTTCACATATATCTAGTACCCTACTGTTATAACTGATTAAATTAAGTATTTTTGCTGATTACATCAGACCTGTAACTCAGTTTAATATTTAATCTCTTTTATAACCTTTTAAATGACCAAAATACCCCTACGGGGCATAAATTGGTTTTAAATTCATTTTGGGCATAATGGAAGGTATCCTACTGATATCACAACATATTTAAGGCATATTAACTTAGGAAACCTGTTCATGACTCTTATGGTTACTCGTTACGCATTTTTCGCGTTCGGATCGGCTTATGTAACTAGTTTGCATAAATTAGCCGAAACGAGTCAAACCTTATCATTTTTATCTCAAAATCCAGAATGTGTTTAGTTTACCCTTATTACACAAGTATACAAGCTTGTCGGGTCTAAACCACATTCTAAACCGGTCATCGCTTAATCGTGCGTTTTGAAACGTACCTTCTTTTAAAAACTAACCGGTCTAAGCATAAGCTTAATTAAGACCCGTTAGGGATCTAATAGGTTATTAAAAACCTTCGTTCCAGATATAGGAGCCCCGTAAAAGCTATCTGTACTTGCTGATTTGATACGGCTGGGATTGAATTTATATTTAGCTCAGGTAAATACTTTTAACTTATTTTCCCTATACGGGCTTGGGGTACGGTATATAAAATACCGCTTGGTCCGGCATTGAATTCTTTAATCGAATAGAGGTTAAATTTATTGATATGCTATGTTTTGAATGTGTTTTGTTTGCTTAAAGCCTTTGGGGGGTTAATGACCATGTCCCGGATATCCTTGGCATCATCTTACGAGATGGCCACGACCTGAGCACGGGGTGTAGGCGTACACCTTTCAGTGTATAACTCAATTAGGTGGTGTGTCTATTAATCTTTAACCCGGTCTACGGATCGGGCTACTGAACGCATAAGTAACATGTAATTACCTTACAAGTATTATATTACATAATTATCCCAAGTTATAAAATGTTTTGTGCCACGTGCATTCAAATCAATTTTTAACCCTTTTTAAAATGAGTCAGTTAAATTGTATTTACCAGTGTAAACTGATGTATTTTCCCAAAAAGGTTAAGTGCAGGTACTAAGCGTAATAGGCTGGCCTCTCCTTAGCATCATTAAGAGTCTCGCAAGCTTGGATGCAATAAGTCTGATGAACTATGTTTTCTTTTTATTGATCCGCCTGTGGATCCAACTTACATTCCGATGTAATATTAAATATTACTTTTGAATCGGTTTGTAATATATTTATCTTTTGCTTCCGCCGTGCATTTAAATATTGTGTTGTTTGACTATGATGATATCAACTACGTCACCATACTCCCCACCGGGCCCACCGGTGACACGTGGAAAATAGGGGTGTGACATGCATGGATAGTAAAACACAGCGTCAAGAAATCCTCTAGCATTACCAACATGAATGCTAAAACACAACTGTATTATTCTGCTTGCTGTTAAAACACAATGTCAAGAAATCCTCCAAAATTACCAGCATGGATGGTAAAACACAGCGTCAATAAATCCTCCAGCATTACCAACATGAATGCTAAAACATAACTGTATGAATCTGCTTGCTGTAAAAACACAATGTCAAGAAATCCTCCAGCATTACCAGCATGGATGGTAAAACACAGCCTCAAGAAATCCTCCAGCATTACCAACATGAATGCTAAAACACAACTGTATTAATCTGCTTGCTGTTAAAACACAGCTTCAAGAAATCCTCCAGCATTACCAGCATGAATGTTAAAACACAATGTCAAGAAATCCTCCATCACTACCAGCATGACTTCAAACCTCCCTATCTATTAAAACACATTACCAAGAAACAGTCTGATAGTGATCCTGAAAAAGATTAATAAACAAAACAGAAAGCTACAAATATGGAAGTTAAAACACACCATCCAATATCTAAAAAAAAGGTGATCTTCATATTACAAACCATCAGTCACATCACTCACATTATGGAATTAATAAACACAAAGACTTCAACCTCTCTGACTGTTAAAACACATCACCAAGAACAAGCTGATGGTTTTGCAGTTAAATGTTAATAACCATCTCCACAATCAACAAGTGTGTTTGAAGCCATGATTTTTCTCTCTGAAAAAATTATTGAATACGAATACTGCTGGTGAAGAAGAAAATGATAGAAAGAATTGTATATACATATGATTTGAATGAGATTTGGATTCGAAACACAACCAAAATTCTGAAAATCATGGACATAATCAGTTACCTTTGAGGTCATGCAATGTTAGTTAATTAAAAAATTCCAAAAATAAAATTAAAATGTGAAATTACATAATTGCCCTTCTAGTTAAAATAACTCAATGCCACATGTCCAATTCTCATTGCTTCCTAGAATTTCTAGGAAAAATACACTTTCTACCCAACTCCTACTCTATATATGTATTTAATTAATTTATTTTGTTTTACATTGAGGGTAAATTGGTCATTTCATACCCACTTAACACCAAAAACTAACCTCATCCGCTTTAAGGACTATCTGAGAACGAATACGCAAAGTTGGGGACTATAACTGTAATTTTAGAAGTGTAGGGACTATAGATGAAAATGGAACAAACCACAGGGACTATCCAAGCATTTTTCTCTATATTAATAACCCATGGATTTGAATAGTAATACGGTGTTCTGGGCCTTTTGGTAATTTGTGTTTGATGTATGTCGTTCCTTTTTAATCAGCGATGGTGGAGCCACGTGCATAGATGCTTTTATGCGAGTCTTTCCTTTGGTATTCTGCCTTATCACTATTCTCATTTCTCTTTCTTTGGTTTATAAAGAGAGACAACAGAGAAACCATTTCCGCCACTGTTGATGACTTCTTTATCTTCACGGCGTTTATGGTGGTCATTTGTTATCTTTGCATCTCTTGGGTTTTATTTGCTCTTTGAACCCCTTAGGGTTTTTAGGTCAGTGATCTCATGGCAAGTGAGACTTAAAAGAATTATGTTGTGTGCCAATATCGTACCGATACAATATGTCGCAACCTCCGCCCCCTATCTGTCCCGGGAACGGGCGGCCGCGAACTCAGTGTCGGTGGTATCGCTGTTTATTAATTTGGCAGCGGAATTTACATCAGGACCGTAGTTAGGAAATATTTTATCAGAGTAAAACACCACATTTTTTATACAAATAAACATATGGGATAAAACCCAAGTTTTCATTACAAACTGATTTATAGGGATAAATCCCATTTTATTGAAATACACGCCTTCTTTTATTTAGGTAACTTTTATAGCCACTTTTCCAAGCCTTCAGTGCTATCCAGCTGGCTTCTAATTGGCTTTCACATTGTGTTACCTGAAACGCGTTTTAAAAATATTTGTCAGTGGAAAATACTGATGAGTGAATCCCAGTTTAATCAAGAAACATTAATTTAATTTAAACAATATTGAGAGCGATTACAATGCTTATATCTACCCAATTACTCATTCAGTACTTGCCACTCGACCGGATCTGTGGCTATGGTCATATCACACATTGGCTAACTCGTTGTCCAATTGTGAAGGTTATCAAGTAACGTATACAAAACCCATAATACCAGCAGTAATTGAAGAATTACAAAGACTCAATCACTGCTAAATTGTATTGTAAAATATTTAAGGTTTTGTAAAAACCGTTTATAAAAAGGAGATTACTCACATTGCTGTCTTAGGTTTTCTGTAAGGATTTCCTGAGAATTATCTATAATTTACACAAATGCACACGTGTTGGTATAATAACCCATTTTAACATTAGTAATACCCTCCTCGAGACGACATTCCAACGACTACGTCGGGCTGAACCACGACAGCCGTTACGAAACCCTAGATCAATCGGGCAGAGTATCTAATACGTATCCAGGGGTTATGATACTTACAACGGAGCAGAACTTCGTTATTTAGGGGGGTATTATGCCCGTGTATTATGTCTACTACTTCAGAAATTTGAGACTGAGAAAGAAAATGAACGATCAGACTGAAGATCCGATGCCCTCTACTTATAGGGCTTCATTTCGATTTTTACGCGGCCCGCCTAAGGTAAGACAAAGGGCTACGCGGCCCGCGTCAAAGGGGGTCAACGGCGTAGGTGATCCGGGTCACCTAGTAGGTTCAACACGAGTCGGACACGTGTCAGCACAAGGGTTCGCCGCGTTTTTGATCTCTAGCGGCCCGCGTAAGATCCATAAGGGGTCTACGCGCCCCGCGACAAACCCAAAAAATTGATTTTTAATTATTTTTAATAATATTAAAGGTATTCGAGTTCCGTTTTCGCGTATGGGGTGTTTTTAGGGACATATTAGGATATTTTAAATATTTTTTAGGGTGTCAGAAAATTTATGAGGGTATCGGTTTTTCTTTGGGGTTGTTATCTCCTCCCCACCTTGTTTTAGAGCTCGTCCTCAAGGTCTACTGGAACAGGTGTGGATATTTCCTTTGCATTTCCGATTCAAGCTCCCATGTGTACTCAGGTCCTCTTTTGGAGTCCGACTTCACTTTGACCATAACTAATCTCTTGTGCTTGAGGTTCTTGACTTTCCTGTCTCCAATCTGTAGAGGCCTTTCTACAAACTTGAGTTGTTCATTTACCTCTATATCTTTAACAGGCACTACAAGTGATTCATCAGCTAGGCATTTCTTGAGATTAGATACATGAAACACATCATGTATTCCTGCCATTTCCTCTGGTAATTGTAGCTGATAGGCTACAGGTCTTATTCTTCTAATAATCTTAAAAGGTCCAATATATCTGGGATTTAGCTTCCCTCGTTTAATAAATCTTACTACTCCTTTCCAAGGAGAGACTTTTAACAATACTTTATCTCTTACTTGAAATTCCAATGGTTTGCGTCGGTTATCAGCATAGCTCTTCTGTCGATCACGTGCTGCTTTCAGTCGTTCCTTGACTTGAATAATCTTGTCGGTTGTTTCTTGCACTATCTCAGGTCCAGATAGTTGCTTCTCCCTAATTTCTGCCCAACAGACTGGGGTTCGGCACTTTCGTCCATAAAGTGCTTCGAATGGTGCAGCATTGATACTTGTGTGATAACTGTTATTATAGGAAAATTCTATTAAAGGTAAATGATCATCCCAATTACCTCCGAAATCAATTACACAAGCTCTAAGCATGTCTTCCATCGTCTGAATGGTCCTTTCGCTTTGTCAGTCTGTTTGAGGATGATATGCTGTGCTTAGATTTAATTTGGTTCCCATTGGTTTTTGGAAACTTGACCAAAAATGAGAGTTAAAACGACTATCTCTGTCAGAAACAATTGATAAAGGTATTCCATGTAATGAAACTACTTCATTTACATACAACTTAGCTAATTGTTCTATATTGAAAGTTTCTTTTATTGGTAGGAAATGAGCTGACTTGGTTAGCCTATCTACAATCACCCAGATTGTATCATTACCTTTCCTTGTTTTGGGTAATTTAGTAACAAAATCCATCGTTATCAATTCCCATTTCCACACTGGCATTTCTAGCTGTTGCAATAAACCTGAGGGTTTCTGGTGTTCAGCTTTAACTTGTGAACAGGTTAAACATTTAGAAACATAGGCTGCTATGTCCTTTTTCATTCCTATCCACCAAAAATTCTTTCTTAAATCCTGGTACATTTTATCGCTCCCTGGATGCATTGTATATTTAGACTTATGGGCTTCTTCTAATATATGATGGCGTAGGTTTCCTAATTTAGGTATCCACATTCTCTTCTTATGGAATCTCCAAATTCCATATGTTCCTTGTTCTAATTCCTTAATCATACCTTTTAGTTTTTCAGTATCATCCTTGATTACTGATTCTTGTGCTTTTCTAATTTGCTCATTTAAATCTACTTGTAGATTTAATTTAAGTGAACGTACCCTTTTTGGCTTTTCATGATATTTTCGACTTAAAGCATCAGCAACTACATTTGCTTTTCCTGCATGATACTGGATATCACAATCATAATCACTAAGCATTTCCATCCAGCGTCTTTGTCTCATATTCAACTCCTTTTACCCGAAAACATACCTTAAACTTTTATGATCAGTGAATATGGTAAACTTACTACCCTAAAGGTAATGTCTCCAAATCTTAAGGGCAAAAATTATGGCTCCTAATTCTAGATCATGGGTGAATAATTCTCTTCATGATTCTTAAGTTGCCTAGATGTGTAAGCTATAACCTTTTGGCGTTGCATTATTACACATCCATAACCTAGTTTGGAAGCATCACAATAGACTACAAAGTCTTCAGTTCCTTCTGGTAATGCTAGTATGGGTGTATTAGTTAATCTTTGTTTAAGAATTCTAAATGCTTCTTCTTGCATTGGTCCCCATTCAAACTTAATGGATTTACAGGTTAACTTAGTTAAGGGAATGGCTATTCTAGAAAAATCTTGAATAAATCTCCTATAATACCCGGCCAATCCTAAGAAACGTCTAACCTCGGTTGGTGATTCAGGGGTTTTCCATTTAATAATCGCCTCGATTTTTGTGAGATCCACATGAATTCCTTCGTGATTGACTAAATGTCCAAGAAACTGTACCTGTTCTAACCAAAATTCGCACTTTGAAAACTTAGCATAAAGTTTTTCCTTTCTTAATAGACTTAAAAGGGCGTGCAAATGCTTTGCATGATCTTCCTTACTTTTAGAATAAATGAGAATATCATCAATAAAAACAATTATGAATTTATCCAAATATGGCTTACATATTCGGTTCATCATATCCATAAATGCGGCTCGGGCATTGGTTAAACCAAATGGCATGACAGTAAATTCATAATGACCATACCTTGTTCGGAAGGCGGTTTTAGGAATGTCCTCTTCCTGTACCTTTAATTGATGATATCCTGACCTTAAATCGATTTTAGAGAAAAATCGAGCTCCCTGCAATTGATCGAACAGATAATCGATTCTCGGTAACCGGTACCGATTCTTAATTGTGACTTTGTTCAATTCACGGTAGTCAATGCACATACACATTGATCCGTCCTTCTTTTTAATGAATAAAATTTGGTGCTCCCCATGGCGATAAGCTTGGCTGTATGAATCCCTTCTCTAATAATTCATCTAACTGTTTCTTCAGTTCCTGCATTTCGGCGCGTGCCAAACGGTAAGGTGCTTTGGCAATTGGTATTGTTCCTGGTAATAAGTGAATTCTGAATTCGACTTTTCTGTCTGGCGGTAGTCCTGGTAATTCTTCTGGAAATACATCTGAAAACTGAGACACTACTGGAATGTCTTTTAGTTCTTTTCCTTTAGTGTTAGTGATTATAGAAATCAAATACACTATAGATCCTTTTCTTATATAACTTGCAGTTTTCATCACAGAGATGAATTTCGTGGATCTAGATGGTTTATCTCCTTTAATTGTGATCTTTTCACCTTTTGGTGAATTTACTTGGATTGACTTTTGATCACATAAAATACTGGCTTTATTGGCTATTAACCAATCCATTCCTAAAACGACATCAAATCCTGCCAGATTCATTGGGTAAAGGTTTGCAATAAACTTTTGATTTAGAAACTCTATTCTTGCTCCATGCAAGATTTCAGAAATCCTAACCGTTTCTCCATTTGCTGTCTCTACTAGACATTCTTGTGAGAGTTTAGTTAATGATTGATTTAGAAGTTTGCAAAATGAAGTATTAATAAAACTTTGGTTCGCACCAGAGTCAAATAATACTTTAGCAAAAACATCATTAACTAAAAACGTACCGGCTATCACGTCTGAAATCATTTTGGCTTCATCTGCAGTCAGAACGAATGCTCTAGCATTTTTAGTGTTCTTTTTATTTGTAGCTGGAGCTAATTTTGGACAATTTGGCTTGATGTGACCTTGTTCCCCGCAGTTGTAGCATATCCTGTTGTTTGCTTTCTTCATGCAGTCTTCTTCCTTGTGTCCTAATATTTTGCAGAAATTGCAATATATGGAGCATCTCCCAGAATGCTTCCTTTTGCAATACTTGCAATAAGTTGCAGATGTGGAACCTACATTTTTCCCACGGTTGGAATTTCTAGATCGGAATTCCTGGGTAAGTCTTTGAGCTAAATTTCTTCTCTGATCTTCTTCTCTAGTATGGATTAATTCATCTGTCAAGGTACTTTCTAGTTCTACAGCTTCTTCTATAGTTTGAGGTCTAGTTGCCTTGACTACATGCCTAATCTCCCCAATTAATCCCCAGATGTAACGGGAGATTAATACTGGTTCAGGTGATGCAAGGGTAGGTACTATTCTGGCATATTCAAAGAACGTAGTAGTATAACCCTTACTATCTACCCCGGCCATCCTAAGGTTCAGAAACTTATTTGCTATATGTTCCTTTTCATTGGGAGGGCAGAATTTCCTTTCTACCATATTCTTAAATTCCTCTCATTCCATGTTGTATACCCTATCACTTCCTCTTGACTGGAGGATAGTGTTCCACCATTCTAAGGATGAGTTTTTAAACAAATTAGAAGCAAACATTATTTTGTCTTCTTCAGCACACTTGCTTATTTTTAAAACAGCCTCGGTCTTTTCTATCCAGCGCAGAGTTGCAATGGGTCCTTCATTGCCCGAGAATTCTATCGGTTTGCAGGACCAGAATTCTTTATAAGAACAACCATAAGGCATGGTTCTTCTTCTTTTGGGAATGGGCATTTGAAGTACAGGTCCATTGTTTACGCTGTGTTCTGGTGTAGTTGGTCGCTTACTGCTATGCTTACTTTCATTATCCGCTTCTTTAATAGTTTGAATAATAAATGGCATTGCATCTACGATTCCTTGTGCCACTATGTGTTGGATGGCACTATTGTCCACTTGGTTTCCATGGTTATTGTTCTTCGGATTCTCATTATCCAGATTATCGTTATTCGGGTGGTTATCACTTTGGTTTTCCTGGTTCACTTCGTTGTCCATCTGAATTTTAAACATTTACCACGCATTAATATCACAAAATAATATTTAAAATAGCAAATCACATGACACGCACTTTGGTCAAAAGCGTCGATCATTGTGACTTTACTCTATTCATATAATATGCATCTATTACATACTAGTACTGAAATTAAAATTACAATACCAACTGAAATAAAATTACACTAATAGTAGTAGGCATCCGTAGATTTTTTTTCATACACATACACACATATTTTATTATTCTTTTATTATTATTATTACTACTACCGTCTCCACCATCACATTCATGGATATGGATTCATCCAGAAATCCATATTGCGCTCGTCGTACTTCCAGACGAGTAGCTCTCCCACCTGTCTCATTCTTTCACTACTTTCTAAAATTTCCTCACCAAATGTCCTAAGTTCTTGTACGTTTTCTGCACTCATTGGGTTGCAGGTTCTAGGACTGGGTTCGGAATCTGGGGTGCGGGATCCTGGTATGGGTAAGGATTTTCTAGAATCTCCCTAATGAATACATCATTATCGTAATAGGGATCTAGAGGATCTAATCCTGGGTAGGCTCCTAGGTTCGGCGTCACACCCCCAAAATCCACTAGCGGAGTATCACCGCTTGGAGGCGTGACATGACCAGGATCAAGCCACCAATCATATTGAACAACGTACTTAAGTAAATAAAACCCACCACAATATAATTGGTGTCCAAAAGAAAGTAACCAACTTTAAGTTAACAGCGGAAGCATAAAACGTAAAACCAAAACATAAGTAGTAAGTTCATAAAGTTTAAAAGTTGACATGGGACTCAACAGTCCATGTCCCACAACGACCACGCCTCCTCGTGCAAGCTCCATAGATACCTAACGACCTGCAAGGCATGTAACAAGGAGTCAACAACAAAGTTGAGCGAGTTCACAGTTGGTTGTTTAGTTTTACAAGTTTGTTTTGGAAACCATAAGTGGTTTCGAAAACCACGAGTTAACCTGTATCTTTGTTTTTCCCCAAACCATATCCATAACCAGTGGGGGCTTCCCCATGTGAACTACTAGACCGTTACCATATCGACTACTGACGAAAGTAAGTTGTGCCCTAAGTCAATGTCTATCATCATTGACTGTTTGCCATGATCCATTAGTACACGCCCGTCCTACCGGCACGGTGTGAGGTTTGTCAAACCCTAATAGCGCTATTAACTAATGACCCGCTCGCCATTGGCCCGGCGATTAAGTCGATATAAAAATGAGGGACTTAAAGATAGAGTTTTGTCTAGTAAGTTTAAGGTTGTTGTCCTACCCAAGGAGGACGAACGTACGTATTCTACCCAAGGAGAATACGCAAGATTAATATTGGCATCCTACCCATGGAGGATGGCGGTACATATCCTACCCAATGAGGATATGCAGGTTCCGTTTTAGTTCTTTAACCCATTCCCAACCACCGGGAATCCCATGCCTTAGAAAGAGTGTGAACTCACCTTTAGTTGCTCGGTTGGACTCTTAAAAATAGCTAACAGTCAAGGTCGGTCAATCACGTCCTAATATGATTACTAGTTAGTCATTTAGTGGTTTCAAATAAAACACAAAGTTCCTACACGCCCCTATCATATAACATGCACTTACTTTAACAGTTCACACCCATAAAAACATCCCATCTATAACCATTCAAAAGCAAGCATACGATATTGCACACAACACTTTCATTGACATATAACACGTTAGATCATTCTCAGATAACCTACCCGACATTTAGACACGCAAATTACTACTTACGTCGTTTCAGCTTTGACATCCAAAATTGGGCTGTTTTCAGGCATTTTAATAAAATAGTTAACTTATTTCCAAAAATTCCCATACTTTTACTGAATGTTTTAAACAATCCAAATATTATTGTGTAAAAATCTCGGGATCCAAATCATTACCAATTATTTTACAAAAATCATTTACCGGGCTGCAATCAGATTCGTCACTTTCTGACTGCAGTCCACCGAAAAATTCATTTAAAATTCATCGTAAGTCCGATTGACAAAATTCCAGTGGGAGAATTACAAGGACATCATTTTCCATCTACAATACAAATTTCGAGACCTAATTCTACACAGGTTTCAAGTTATTATGAAAAAAATAACACAAATTTTCTGCAGTAAAAACGCAGCTTTTGCTGCTGTACCAAACGGACCATTAAAAATAGCAAACGACCTCAAAAAAATTTGACTCCAGTGCCATTTGAAGCGTTTTTCGAAATAACACGTTATAGACTTCAGAAAATCAATTTTTCGATTTATAACGGTCCATTTACAGCCAACTTAAGTTGGCTGTAAATGTTACTCAGCATGCTTTTTATAGCTTAAATGCCACTAAAATGCACACATACGATCACCATACTTTCTAACAAAGTTCCATATGATGATCAATCATCATATTACTAGAAATCAACATGCAATCATCATCCATCTACTAAACTACATCAATCTAACAATATATCATCATCTCATCATATTTCATCTCATGATTCAAGATTCAAGATTCAAGTCTTTTAGTGTTCTAGTTATTTTATCATAATACAATCTTTAACCACTAAAACATGAAGTAAACAAGAGTTTAAAGAATTTTTACAACTAGCTTAAAGCTAGGGAAGATCACTAGAGAAAAGGTGATGAAAGTGGATGATAAAAGCAATGGATGAAAGTTCTTCAAGCTTCAATCTTCACAAGACACCTTCTAGTACTTGGATTGAGCCTGAAAATGGAATGATGGTGGTGGCAAGGTGGTGGTGGTGGCGGCAGAAAGGAGGGCCGAGAGGGAGAGAGGGGTGTTGAGGGAGTGGTGTGAAGTTTGTGAGGATGAAATGGATGTTATGATCTTTTGTAATCCAAGACCCATACTTGTAGAGATTTCATTCTAATATTTTTGTACAAAGAATCAAGCAAGATCTATATAAGATATGAGATAATATCTAGTAGGATTTGGTGATCTTGGGTGGGTCCCTTGGACCGTAAATGGTGAAAGGGGGGGGGGGGTTAAATGAAACTTTGATGGTAAGTATGTAAATAATAGTTCAAATCCAAGTATAAGGTTACATGTTTTAGTTAGTAGATTTCTAGTGGGTGTTATGGTGTACGGGGATCATAACTAGCCAAGAAATTATTAAACAATGTTTCTTGCAATATTTTGGTGTCCCGGGTAATGTCCGGTTGTTCGGTTAGATACCGGTTCGTTAAAGTGCTAACTTGTTCCGTATAGTGTCTTTTATGTAACTTTTTGTAACACTTTTAATTCCCAATACTTAGGAAAACATTCAGGACCATTTAGTCAATTTTCCGCACAAGACTAGTATGTGATGCATATGTATGTATGATGCAGAAATCATAAAGCAGTTACGTCATCAGTTGTAATTAAGCATAGTCATTAAGCACAATTTAATATTAATTAATCGTACGGATACAAGTAATTATGAGGTGGTTACGTAATGTATACAAAACCCCATAATACCGGCAGTTATTGAAGAATTACAAAGACTCAATCACTGCTAAATTGTATTGTAAAATATTTAAGGTTTTTTAAAAACTGTTTATAAAAAGGAGATTACTCACATTGCTGTCTTAGGTTTTCTGTAAGGATTTCTTAAGAATTATCTATAATTTACACAAATGCACACGTGTTAGTATAATAACCCATTTTAACATTAGTAATACCCTCCCCGAGACGGCATTCCAACGACTACCTTGGGCAGAACCACGACAGCCGTTACGGAACCCTAGATCAATCGGGCAGAGTATCTAATACGTATCCAGGGGTTATGATACTTACAACGGAGCAGAACTATGTTATTTAGGGGGGTATTATGCCCGTGTATTATGTCTACTACTTCAGAAATTTGAGATTGAGAAAGAAAATGAACGATCAGACTGAAGATCCGATGCCCTCTACTTATAGGGCTTCATTTCGACTTTTACGCGGCCCGCGTAAGGTAAGACAAAGGGCTACGCGGCCCGCGTCAAAGGGGGTGAACGGCGTAGGTGATCAGGGTCACCTAGTTGGTTCAACACGAGTCGGACACGTGTCAGCACAAGGGTTCGCCATGTTTTTTATCTTTAGCGGCCCGTGTAAGATCCCTAAGGGGTCTACGCGCCCCGCGACAAACCCAAAAATTTGATTTTTAATTATTTTTAATAATATTAAAGGTATTCGGGGTCCGTTTTCGCGTATGGGGTGTTTTTAGGGACATATTGGGATATTTTAAATATTTTTTAGGGTGTCGGAAAATTTATGATGGTGTCGGTTTTTCTTTGGGGTTGTTATACAATAATGAACCAACCTCGTAACTAACGAATTTATGTCGCGCTCAGGTTGCAACATGCGAGTCGAATACTACCAGTTATTATTAAACTAGTAGGATGCTCGTGCGATGCGGCGGGAGCGATACATTGCAATGCGATACTCTTTTTTTGTGCTTTTTTCATTCATATAATATTTATTGTAGTATGATTGTGATAGATATACATCAAAAGCGAAGTAATCAGGTAATCCATTTCATTGTGTTGTGCATGGTTCGGTCGGTTCGGTTATTATCCTCAACCAAAACCAAAGTCATTGGTTAGTCTATTTTATTAACCAATCGGTTTTCGGTTAATCACTTCGCTTTATTCGGTTAGATTGACAGTTTTTTGTTTGGTTCATTTAATTTTAGTCAATTGCAAAAACCAAATTTGGGCTATAACATTTGCTTAGAAATATATGAAATTAAGGTATAAATGCATGAAATGAAAGTATAAATATATGAAGTGGAGATATAAAATATGAAATGGAGGTATAAAAGCTAGAAATATATGAAAATATGAATGATTCGGTTCGGTTCAGCTAATTTTGGTTAAATAATAGTACAAAAAAATTGATAATCGGTTTTTGGTTAATTCGGTTTTCGGTTAACTCATTTTTTGATTGATTTCGGTTCGGTTTTGTCAGTTTTCGGTTTAGTTTAGGTTAATGATTTAGTCATTGCTCATCGATAACCGATTTTGGTTAATAACCAACATGTGCGCCGGGAAACACAGATGTTGCCGCAGTGTGCATTGTTCGGTTTGTTAAATTATTATCCTCAACTGAAATCGAGGTCATCGATTAGTCTATTTTATTAACCAATCCGTTTTCAGTTAATCAGTTTGGTTTATTCAGCTAGATTGACGGTTTTTTGTTTGATTCATTTAATTGCAGTTAATAGCCAAAATTAAATCTGGGCTAAAACTTTTGATTAGTAATACATGAAATTTAGGTATAAACATATGAAACAGAGGTATAAATACATAAAATGGTGGGGGTATAAATATGAAATACTTGAACTGAAGGTATAAAAGGCTAGATATATATGAATAGTTTGATTCAGTTAATTTTGGTTAAATGAGGGTTCAAAAAACTCGATAACTATATTTGGTTAATTAGGGTTTCAGTTAATTCAGTTTTTGGTTGATTTTGGTTTGGTTTCGGTTAACGGTTTAGTTATTACTCACCATTAGACATTGTTAATCATGTAACTTATCAATTTTTTTGAGTAAATTGCACAAAACGTCCTTTATGTTTCCTCAAACTTGCAGGTTACAGTCTTAATGTTTAAAACTTGCTAAAACAGCCTTTACGTTTATTTTGTTGCGGGTTAAATTCTTTACCACTAACCAAGTTAATTATCTCAGTTAAATTCCCTCACATGCCTAACATGTGAGGGTATATTTGTCATTTTAATTATATTTCTTATAAAACCCCAAAAAAACTACAGTACCATTTTAATTCCTCTTCATAACCTTCAATTAAAAACCATATCCCTTCATTCTTCTTCATCTTAAATTGAAAAATCATTGCCACAAGCTTCTCCAATTGCAACAAAGAATTATTGGTTGTCATGAACTCGGTCTACAAATCGGGAAAGAATTATCAAGAAAACGCCTGGTAAATACGTCATGAATTCTCGGTTGTCAATTCCAGTAAACAAAATTCTTAGCATAATTTCAGCATCATATCCTGTAAGGCCCATTGCAAGATGCTGACTTTTTAAAATGTTTGTTTTTCCTTCTTGATACATTTTATTTTTCTGTGTGTGATTTTAACCTTTGGTTTCCAATATCTTGAAACGGGTTTTTTCCATCAATTCGGTTTTTGATATCCTAACTTTCTTCGTCTTTACTCTGTCGTATTCTTCACCCCTGTTGATATAATACTGTATAAGGGTATAACTAATCAAGATTTCACACAATTAAAAGGTGAAATTGTGGCTTCATGACTCACCATTCATCTCCAATATAACCAATAGCGAAATTGGACTTTCTTCTCTATATAGATGTAATGACGCTGACTCGTCCTCGTCCCATCGAGGGACTGAAATTTAGAAAAAAAAAACATGTGTAGGTCAAAAGTATTCAAACATTTAGTGAAGCTTGTGGCAATGATTTTTCAATTAAAGATGAAGAAGAATGGTGGGATAGGGTTTTTAATTGAAGGTTATGAAGAGGAATTAAAATAATATTGTAGTTTTTTTTTTTTTTTTGTGGGGGGGGGGGGGTTATAAGAAATAGAATTAAAATGACAAATATACCCTCACATGTTAGGCATTTGAGGAAATTTAATTGAGATAATTAACTTGGTTAGTGGTAAAGGATTGAACATCAAAATAAACGTAAAGGTTGTTTTCAGCAAGTTTTAAACATTAAGGTTGGAACCTGCAAGTTTTAGGAAGCATGAAAGACGTTTTGTGCAATTTACTCATTTTTTATAATTAAAAAACTATAGCAATACTATACTCAAATTAAAAAGAATAAAATGCCCGTTTATATAGTGTAATTTAAAAAAAAATATTAACATACCAAAAAGCTATGACCTTTCAAAACAATCGTGGGGGAGTTAGTTTTTTTACAAGGGATAAAGTGTAACTACAAACGAATTATCTATAATTTTGTTTAAGATGAGACATTAAAGTATAATCTAGGTGAGAGGATTAACTTGACGATATTTAATCACCTGACATTCTGTAGCTATTAAACATTCTAGGACAATGACTAAGTACGTTGTGCTTTAATCACTTGTACAGTAAGGCATCATCTACTTGTACCTTTTAATTCACACGTCGATATTGACCAAGACAACTATCGAAACGTCGACAAAAATGAGTATGTCGTCACGGTACTTTTGAATTTTTTTAAAACATTATAGCTTATAAGATATGGCAAGAATATGTATAAGAATTATAAGTTTGTGTGGAGGGGGGAAATGTAACTAATTACCCATAATTGTATTAAAACTTAAGGATTTAAATGTAATAAGATGGGGGACTAAAATATAATTATTATTTAAAAAGATCAATTATAAACTATAAATTATAAACTATATGTTGCTTTATGAACTTGTACCTCATGTATGGGGAGTTTTTTAAAAAAACATTGATTTTTCATTTCTAACCCAATTCTTTTCAACTTTTTGCCATTTAATCTTAACACTTTTTATTTTCATCTTTGGCCCCTCATAATTTTCATCATTCACAAATTATTCCTTTTACGTTTCCTTCAAAATTTTGCAAGACACGCCGCAACGTGCGTGTAGGGTTCACCATTTTTTAGTATATCTTTTCCCATTTGACAGGCCCGTCGTAACGCGTTTATTTTTCCCCGTTCAACTTAGTTATTCTTTTCTACGTTTTACGTTTCGGTCTATAACGCACCGCAACGGGCGTGCGTGGTTCAACGATTTTACGTCTGCTTTTCATTTGGTGTTATTTTTTCCTTTTTTATTTATTTTGTTTTTACGAACTTTTCCAATGTTGGTGTCGCTAACATTGGTGTGGCATTGGTGCCATTTGGCACGGTTTTACGAACGTTTTTAACCTATCAAGTTTTTTACTAATATTTTGTTTTGAGTTTACCCCTATATACTTCCTTGAGTTAAGAAACTATTTTTACGTGCATATTTTTATTTACGTGTCGGTATAAATATGATTTGCTCTACGTTTCAACGTAAACTTTTTCTGAAAAACGAGTCAGAGCAAATATAATACGTTTCATTAAAAAACATTTTTACGTACATATTTTTATGTACTATAAATTTGAATTGGTTTACGTTTCGATTTGGGAGTGAGTCATGACAAGTATCATATGTATTCGTCCGTATTTTATGTATGTTTCATAAATTTTGTTTCGAACCGTGTGGAGTCAAATTGTAGTTTTTTTTCTATGTATGAGTCAGATCACAAATAAATTCTATTTACTTTACGTTTTGATCAAATCGAAATTCTTATATAGGTTATATCGAGTTCAATCGAACACGTCAAAACGTGTGTTTTCGTATGGTTAACGCATCACACAACGTTTGGACTAATCCATTCGATGTTTGCGATGTTCTCGCGCCGCAACGCGCACAGGTCTTATTGCTAGTTTACCCTTATTTTAGGGTGAAGGGAGTGGTTACGTATTTCAAATAGGTAAACTCCTAATTCACCCAATCACTCATTGCCATGTCAATTCACCTAAATAAATTACCTAATGCTCAAAAACGTTGGCGGTGGTTTACCTAATGGGGTTTAAGTAAATTATTTAAGAAAAAGGAAAAATGTGTGATTGGTTGGGAAGGAATGGACCTCACCACACACCCATCTCTCCCCCCTTCCTTCCCTCTCACCGAATCGGTGAAGGTTCACCTAATTCCTCAACCAAAATCGGTAAAGGCTTTGTTGGCGGTGGTTTACCGTTTCGGTAAAGAGGTTTACCGCCTCTCACCAAGCTCCACTCCGCTCACCCTTAGTGGTGTATCGTGTATTTATAAATTAAAAGAGGAAAGTTCTTATTTTTTGGGTATCTTAAAATGTACATCCCTTATGTAACACTAGATGGGTTGTGCATTAAAAGTTAATTACAATGACTGAATGCCATTCTAAAAAAAATCACGATGGCTGGAGTTCGGTTTACATGATACAAAATTTGGTCGATAAAAATATAATTAAGCTTGGTAAATACTCATCTAATGCTAATTATATGGGGCATCAAAACTATGAAAGTTGTCAAAATGTTAAAGTATTAACTTAGAGTTTTAAGATAAAAAAGTTAATAAATGAATAAGATTGACTGTGCTATTCTTTGTCTTTTTTGAGTTTTTTTTCTAAATAACCCTTCTCATTATAAAGATATATATTTCATCAAGAGCAAGTAAAACGATGTAATTTTTTTATTATATAGGTTTTTTTAATAATCCTCTGTAATTTATGCATGTGTGTGTAATGTGTTTTATGTTTTTGTTTGTTTGCCGATTCAACAAATGCCTACCAATAATGCATTATGTCTATCCTCCTTTACATTCTAGAATCCCAAGCATAATCAATAAAATCCAAAATGCTATTCCATATCGCTATAAAATTAATTATCTCATCCCCACACATAATTACAATATTACACATGATGTTATTTATATCAGAAAGGTTGTCATAAATTGTTGGCATGCTATCTATATGTCAATTGTTTGATGGTATGAAATCTAACATATTAGTTTATTACCTACACCTCTATATATTGCCTGGGCGTTTTTTTTAGAAAAAACCGCCTAACCACGCCTTCATCTCCGCCCCCGTGGGCCTTTTTTTTTTACAAAAAATTTGTTGGAGCGTTCTATATTCAACGCCGGATCCATTTTGATTTAGCCAATGACCGTCCGCAACGGTCATAAATCAACATATTACTTTTTTTTTTTTTGAGTAAATTACATGTTTTGTCCTTTATGTTTGTCCCAAATTTCAGACGCCGTCCTTTATCTTTAAAATTGATGAGTTTTGTCCTTAATGTTTCCAAATCTTGCACGTTATGTCCTTTAAGGCAAACCCAGTTAATTTTTTTTGTTAATTCTGCTCACCAAAGGGTATTTTTGTCTTTTTACCTATATATTTAATTATTATTATTTTAAAAACTAAAACAAAATATTAAAAAAAAGTATTAATGTTATTACTATTATTTATATATGTAAAATTATGATCTGATTCTCTACTCTCTCTCTCTATCTAAACTCTCTCTCTCTCTAACTCTCTAATACTCCCTGTCTCTCTCGCACCATCCACCACCCACAACCTTCACCATCACCACCCACCCCACCCCACCCCACCCCACCCCACCCCACCTCAGCCTTCACCGCCACCACCACCCCACACTTACCGACCACTACCAATTCCACCACACCACCCCACCTATCGACCACCGCTGCACCCACCATCACCACCGCACCCAAATCACCACAACCACTCTCTCACTCTCTCTCTCTCTCTCTACCAGACTACCACCACCATCAAACCGTCACCGTCTCCTGCATCAGCACCCCCACCGGAACCCTAACCCTAATCTGGAGATTATTTTCCTTGGGGAGGCATATCATCAAATGGAGCTGATGAATTCTCAGACCTGATTGCACTAATTGGTAATTGATTTGTTTCTAAAGATGTTCTTCAATACTTTCTTCATGATTTGTAAGTTAGGGCTCGAATTAGGTATTAGGGTCTTCAATATCTAAATGTGATGTCGAACCCAGTTCTCTTTCAGCCACAGAAAATGACCCACTGGCCCAATTTGTTGTAAACACAGGAGAAATTGGGTCCCAGATCCACTCCTTAACTTCGTCAAATACCACATACCTGGCAATCACTATCTTGTTTGATTTAGGATTCAACAAACGATAAGCCTTACTTCCTTGTTCAACTCCTAAATGAACCATTGTTTCACTTTGGTCACTGAGTTTGGTTATATCATTCAGCTTCTTGACATATGTAACACATCGGACATGCTCCATGGTGATTGATGAACTATGATCTGGATGCAGAAAAACAGAATATGGAGATGAAGTTTGGAGAGAGAGAGAGAGAGAGGGGATAAAATGATATTGTTACACAATAGCCCTTACATATAACTTATTAACACAATAGTCCCTGAAAAGATGAAAAGACAAAAATGCCCTCATGTGTGAAGCACATGACCATAATTAATGAAAAAATCTAACTGGGTTTGGCCTAAAGGACATAACGTGCAAGATTTGGAAACATTAAGGACAAAACTCATCAATTTTAAAGATAAAGGACAGTGCCTGAAATTTGAGACAAACATAAAGGAAAAAAACTTGTAATTTACTCTTTTTTTTAATTTAACCTTTATATAAAATACTATCACACCCCCATACATTTTTTATACAACCCACAACCAAAAAACTCTTTCACCCACAATTTCAAACATCAAAATTTTATACAACCTTCACCAATTTTATAAAAAAAGATGGATTCCCCCACCTCCTCGTCGTCCATTGGAAATTATTACTACAAAATTTTTTTAGCGGATGAGGGTGCTCGACCGATGAGGAGGTCGAGCAAGAGGCGGTTACAAGTGCGTGCGAACTAGCGGCTCGTTATATGAAACATTGTAGCGAGCCTCAACGTCAACGTCAGATTTTACCAAGATAATATATTCAACGAGACCGACAAGCGGCAAACGACCGGTTGATTAAAGATTACTTCGATGAAGCGCCTACTTACCCAAACCCCGAAGTTTTTAGGCGTCGTTTCCGGATAAGTAAACGTTTATTTTTACGCATCGTTGAAGACTTAGAAAACACGTATGATTATTTTAAACAAAAAGTGGATGCGAAAGGGACACTTGGATTCACCGGTATTCAAAAGTGTACTTCAGCTCTACGGGTCCTTGGGCACGGAAACACGACAGACATCAACGACGAATATTTAAAAATGGCCGAGAAAACAACGCGAGATACATTGGAGCACTTTTGTAAAGGTACATTACTATTTTTTTATTTATTAATTACATGTATTCATATTTTTTTAACTTATGTTAAAGTTATATTTTTTTAAATGTATTATAGAGTTTTACGGTCCCCGTTATATGAGAAAGCTCACTTGGTCCGACCTTCAAAAAATTTACGAGGTCCATTATGATCTCCATGGTTTACCAGGCATGATCGGAAGCTTGGATTGTCGTCATTGGCAGTGGTATAATTGTCCGACCGCATGGCGAGGTCAACACACACGAGGTGGCCAAGACGGACCAACTGTTATTCTTCAAGCGGTTGCCTCACAGGACCTTTGGGTATGGTCGGCTTACTTTGGTGTCGCAGGGTCATGCAATGATTTAAACGTTTTCGAGTAGTCTCCATTGCTAGAGGACTACATTTCTGGTCGAGCTGTCAAAGCATCTTTTTATGCAAATGGGAACTACTACCTGCATGGATACAATTTGTGCGATGGAATTTATCCTAAGTATTCAATTGTCGTGAAGACGTTCAGGGACCCGTACAATGAAAAAAGAGCTCACTTTAAAAATGTTCAAGAGTCTTTGCATAAGTATATTGAGAGATGCTTTGGGGTTCTTTAACAACAGTGTCATTATTTGAGAAATCATTGTCGTGCATGGAGCAAAGAAAAATGAGAAATGCTATGTACGCTTGTATAATAATGCATAATATGATTTGGGAAGACGAAGGAAAAACAATATGCCAGAACTATGTACCGGAAGATGTTCAGGAGTATCACCAAGCAACAATGGAAGAAAGAGTGAATAATGCACATGAATTGCGGTCTGAAGCCGCACATAGTGAGTTAGCGCTTGATTTGGTCGAACACGCGTGGTCGGTTCGGCATATTCCAAACGAGGGAGAGCAAGAATCAGATGATGAAGAAGACGAAGATGATGGGAATGGCGAAAGTGAAGACGGGAATTAATAAAATATTATTAGTTTTAAAAGTATTATGTGTATTTGTTTTATTATTTATGTAATTTTTATTTAATTACTAGAATATTATTTGTTTCAAAAATTAAAAAAATTTGGGTAATTATGGAAGGGCCACGTGTCGAACAACGTCCAAGAGTGGGGGCATTATCCCACTACGCTCATTTCTTCAAAACGTCCCTTTGCATCATAAGTATGCCATGTGGCGAACAACGTCCAAGGGTGGGACATTATTCATAAAACCACTACACATGATCTTAAAACAAGTATTAGTATAAAAAAGATGACATTGTATTGAATTGAATTCAAGTTTTGTTACTTATTTAGTTTTAGCATATAGGTATAATGTTAGAAATACTAACCATTAAAATGTGTTAATTTGCGTCGTATGAATGCTAGATATTTTATAATGTGTGAGAAGTTGCATGTATATATAAGGGATAATTTGAAAGTAATACTAATTAAATAAATTATATTTCCATATCTTGGAACAAAATGGGAAAATATGGAGGGCCTATTTGTCATGCTGAATGAAGGATAGTTGAGGACATGAAGCTGGTGACCAGGGTCCAGGGAAAAGGACAGTCCACTTTCACCACACACGAAGGAACTTACATGATGGTCAGGTCAGGTCAGGTCAGGTCAGGTCAGGTCAGGTGGGGTAAAATAGAATAGGGATCTTCTCTTATTTAGGCCGTGGGGTATGGTGGGGCGGGAGTTGGGCTTGGGTTGGGGCATTTGGTGACACGTGGAATGGGAGCCCCCCCACCGTCTGGTTACGTGTAAGCGGGGTATGGCGGGCGTGGGTTGGGCTTGGGTTGGGTGCACCGCATGGCAGAAGCAATTAAAAAAAATACCAAAAAATTTATAAAAAATCACACAACAATTATAAAAAAAACCTACAACTTCATTAAAATTTAAAACATTACATAGTCCTAAAAATTACAAAATAACAAACCTAAAGCGTTAAAAAAATTTCAAAAATGTCAATCTTGTCGAACGCCTTTTTTTCCTTGCCTCGAAACTCTATGTTAGCCACCGCCACCCGGTCCTTGTGGCTTAACTCGCCACCGGGAACGGCTTCGTAGTAAGCCTTGAAACGCTCGAGCTTGGGCCGTAGATCGGGTCATTTATGTTGGCACGCGTTGAGGTTGTGGCGGTCGTTACCGACGTTAAGTCGGTAGGCTTCGAATGCTTCCACCCAATATTTTGTTTGGCCGGGTGGCCGACCCTTCATAGCGTCAATGACGCTTGTGACGAGAGCAATTTCCTCTTCACGAGTCCAAGATGCCATAGCGGGGTTGGGTTCGTGGGATGGGGTGGACCAGTGGGGTAGCGGGTTCGCAAGAAGTGGTAGCCGGTGGGGTTGTTGGGTTCGTGGGCTGGGGGGACCAGTGGGTTGGGGTTTCAATATATACCTTTGGGTGACCCGCGTGGCGGTTCAGGGAGATGGGAGGACCGTTTGAATTTTAAAATTCAAAATTCAAAAAACCAACTGCCTGACGTGGCGGGTGAGCCAATGAAATTCAGCCAACTAGCATGGCCATACCGCCCCACGCCCGGCTTGAAAGCCAAGCCCCAAGGGCCACGCCCAAACCCAAGCCCACCCGGGGTGGTGGCTTGGGCGTTTTCCCCCAACCCACGCCCAAACCCCCGCCCCATACCCCACGTTCTTAGTTTAGTGAGTACTCGTGTTTGACATACGTGTTACGTCCTTGAAATCCAAAGCCCGGTCTTTTGTTTTGTCCCACGAATCGCATATCATCAAGATTTATCAAACTCACTAGCCCAGCCAATGTAGAGTCAAGATAAGTATACAAACAAATACGACACGCGTTAGACCACTCCAAAATATAAGCAGGAGTTGCCATAAATTCACACATGTTAAGCACACTCTCAAGTGTAAAGAATATACGACCTTAAATTTTGACAAGCCATACAAAGAATAAAATAAATAAAAGTTTATATTACTAGATAATTCGTCCTTAAAATGCAAATTAAACAAACCTTACTTAATAACTTTAAAATGAATAATGATTTCGTGAAAATCCTTTTTTTTAACAATTTACTACATATACATTTTCAACTTGAGGGAATAGTGCAAGGCACCTTGCCTGCCACTTCTCTATTGGACCAACTTATTTTTAATTTATTTTTGTTCTCAGTTTAAAATTACGGTTTTGGCCTTTATTTAAAATTAGGTTTTTCACACAGTTTAAAATAAAATTATGTTTTTGCCCCCAGCTCAAAATAAAAATATGTATTCCACCTAGCTCAAAATTACGATTTTGCCCTCAGCTCAAAATTACGTTTTTGCCGACGGTTCAAAATAAAATAATGTTTTTCCCCATAGCTCAAAATTATGATTTTGCGCTCAGTTTAAAATTATGATTTCACACCCAGTTCAAAATATAATAACGATTTTGCATTCTGTTCAAAATTATGATTTTGTTCCCATTTCAAAAATTACGATTTTGTTCCCACAGCTGCCTGGCACTTCCCCATTGGTCCAGCCAATTTACGATTTGCCCCGTTTAAATATACAGTTTTGCCATTGGTCCATCCTAATTACGATTTTGCCCTCAATTTCAAATTTACAGGTTTGCCATTGTTTTTGTTTTTTCTGTCAAATTACGATTTTGCCCCTAGTGTAAAATTACAGTCATGCTTTCGTTTTAGTTTTTTTTTTTTTTTTGACAAATCTAAGGTAGTGTTATGTTTTAATTATTGACTCGGTGTAATTTTTATTCGTGTCAGGCGGTTGCGTGGCACACGCTCATTTGTCCTGAAAAATTACAATTTTGTCCCAGTTAAAAATTATAGTATTTCCATCGTTTTAGTTTTTTTTTTTGCAAAGTATTGATAGTGTTTTATTTTAATTGGTTTTCTCGATGTAATGTTTTTTGAGATCGTGTTATGAGTAGTATGTACAAGTAACCGAAACACAAACGTATATGAAAGATAGGGGTGAGCAAGTTTAGGTCTGCACCGAAAATAACCGAGAACCGAACCGAAAATATACCCACCCCGACCCGAACCCAAGTACCTAGGTATTTAGATCGGTTCCAATTTTTCATATAAAATCGGGTCGGGTCGGGTCGGTTCTCGGTTCTTTTCATGGTGAAACCCGACTTTGACCTATGGACCGGAACCGACCCTATATTTAGGGTAGTGAATCGGTTCTGTATTTTATGTTTAATCGGTTCTCGGGTCGGGTCGGGTAATGGTCGGGTAGGGTCGGGTTTTTCCTTTTGCTCACCCCTAATGAAAGAGAAATATTCGGCTTAGTGCCCCGCAACACGGACGAGCCAACACCTAGTTGAAAACATATGTAAACTTTTAACTTATAAGCTTACAACCCCTTTTAGTTTTCGATTGGCGCGAGAGGCGAGACCAATGACTACAACTTTAGAAGTTAGTTTTGTTTTACCGTCTACTTAGAATATATCATATCATAACTATATCTATAAGATCACTCATCCTTAAATTATTCCTACCCCAACACATTCAACTATATAATTATTATTTGATTCACATCCAATTCGGTTGAACAACTTGAAAAGAATTCCTTATAAATCAATTATCTCTCTTGCCCTGCCTTAGGGATACTCAACGTGAACTTCTTCTGCTAAGGTCGTACATAGCGGTTGCTAAGTTACTTTTTAGCTGGTGACTTGTCAACCCCATCTCATGGGGATGCAGTATCTCAGTTCGATGATAGCCTCGGGCAGTGGCGGATCTTGCCCGTTGAACCTGCCAGGGCCAAAAGACACGGGCACTAAAATTAGCACTACGGCCGAAAAACTTGCCAGGGCCGAACATAATATATATACAAAATTTCGATCGAAATGCGGAAAATTAGCACTACGGCCGAAAAACTTACCATGGCCGTGGCCCTGCCACGGCTCCACTAAGATCCGCCCATGGCCTCAGGGAGGCTATAGAAGACATAGTCGTGGCCTCGTGGGTGGCGGCCCATTCTTTGGTGACCTCCAAACTTGATATTGGCGGTTTCCCTAATAAGGACACTGCCCCCTCGAAGCCACAAAAAACTTTGGCGAATGCTCTGTTTAGAAAAATCGTTCAAAGCCTGGGAGAAGTTTTTGATTTGTCATCCTGCCAGAAGGCGGTGCTTGAGTGCTTGAAGGGTCCCCATGCTCAGGATTTTTTGACCGTTATCCCAGTAGAGTGGTTGAGACAATGCATGTCTGTGGTAAAATACAGAGTCATTCTCAAATACCGGTTGATGATCCCTATGTACCCAGAAGATGAAAACTGCCCGATATGCCGTAAAACTTGTATGGATAAATACGGGGAGCACGCAGTTCATTGTAAAGAACTCATTGGGTTCATATATCGGCATGAATGGGTGCAGGATGTTTTGTGGGACATCCTGAGAAGAGCTAGGATTTCTGCTAAGAAAGATGCCCCTGTGAATTTCCTCACGGACCCTATGGAATGGAGATCTACTCTGCGATCAGCGGATCTGTTCGTCTTTGGCTAGGCTGCGGGGAAACATGCTTGTGTGGACCTCACAGGGGTATCCCATTTGGTTGGTTTAAGGGAAAAAGGGTTTGTAGCTGGACAAGCAGCAAAAAAAGCAGAATCAAAGAAAGTGGATAAGCACGCTAAAGTTTGTGCAGAGAACCAACATGTCTTTGTCCCTTTTGCCTTTGATACATTTGACTCCCTAGCACCAGAAGCTATCCACTTCTTAACCAGGGTCCAACGGGTCATCACGACAATTGTTCAACCTCAGGGGGTAGGGGTTTATCTTTGGAAGGTTGGGATTTGCAATTCAGAAAGGGGTAGCGGCGCAACTTGTTGCACGTCTACCTTCTGTTTTGATGTAACTTGGTAAATTTTTTTGACGAAATATATTGAAGTTCTCATAAAAATAAATAAACAAATAAAATAAATTCGGTATATTTTGATATTTTAAAATAGAGTAAATTACAAGTTTTGTCCTTTATCTTTACATCAAATTTTAGGTGCTGTCATTTAGCCAAAAAGTTGACAGGCGGTGTCCTTTATGCTGCCAAATCTTGCAAGTTTTGTCCTTTTAGCCAAACCCAGTTAGATTTTTTGGTTAAATCTGGTCACTCAAGGGCATTTTAGTCTTTCTACCCCATTTATTTAATATTATCTAAAAATAAAACAAAAAAAAAAAATTATTATTATTATTATTATTATTATTATTATTATTATTATTATTATATATAGAGTAAATTACTGACCACCATCACCACCACCCTTCATCACCATCACCACCACCCTCCACCGCCGCCACCACCACCACCGCCACCACCACCACTACCGCCACCATCAAACACACCTTAAACCGCCCAACATAACAATCATGACACCCAAAAGATGAAGAACCATTTGTCATGTAGGGACCATCAAACAATTACCATACACAGAGCAAGCATAACTGGATCGATTTTAAGTATACTAATATCATATAAGTTCAAATAATCTGCAACTTATGGAATCATCAATTCACAGCATCAATTCACAGTTCATCAAATCATCAAATTCCAAATCAACTTGTTTGCACTTTCAATCTTATTTACACAGATTGGTATAAATAAATTTACATGTAGCTGAGAGCCACAAAAGAATGCAAGGCAACCGAAAATAAGAAGGTACTGACTGACATTAAGAGGCGCCTTGGTGTGGGTGATGCCATTGTTGTTTTTGTCGTCGGCGCCGTCTGATCACACCCCACACAACCACCTGCTACCCCACAACCCTCACCACCACCACCACCACCACCCACGAACCCCATACCATCTGTAACTGCCACCACCCACCTACTTGTACCATCTACCACCTGCCACCGCCACTCCACATCACCTACCGCCGCCGCCATCACCACCACAATTGCCTTTCATCATCTACCGCTGCCTACCACCACCCTCCACCATCTCCAAATCAACAACCAACATCCCCCAAAAATCCCCAAATCCCTAAAAACGAATTCTTCAACAAAATCGATAAACAACCGATTAAACAAAATCGATATCCATGAATACCCACACTCAAAACCCACCGCCACCACCACTAGACATCGGTCTCCACCGTTGTCAGAATTCTAACCTTGAATCACACAATTTGATGATCCTGTGCATTCTCAACGGTCGGATCCCAACCTCCGACGAGATCACGGCACCACCTGCCACCACCCACCTACTCCTACAACCTTTCCCTAAATTGTTCTGCGATTAAATCACCCATCTTCCACCATCTGCAACCACCCATCTGGAACCATCCACTTCCACCGCCGCCAACAACCACCATCAACCACGCACCCACCTTCAATCTAATCTACCACCACCAATTCCGTCACCACCGCTAAAGCCACCCTCCAGATCTGAGAAAGTTGGAGTCGAGAGAGAGAGAAGAGAGAGAGCACGTCTGATAGAGAGAGAGAGAGAGAGAGAGGGCTTCTTTATAATCTTTTTATTTTTTAGAAACTAGCCCCTAAATATAAGATATTTTACACAATAGTCCCTGAGGAGATAAAATGACAAAAGTGCCCTCATGTGCAAGGCACATGACCAGATTTAACCAAATATTCAAACTGGGTTTGGCCTAAAGAACAAAACCTGCAAGATTTGGAAAGGTAAAGGACAGCGCCTGTTAACTTTTGGCCAAAAGGACAGCGCCTGAAATTTGATGTAAAGATAAATGACAAAAGTTGTAATTTACTCTTTAAAATAACATATACCTAGTTCCATTGTTTGACACGTGGGAATAGTTTGGAAAGTGGAGGCTGGAAGCTAAAAATACAAGTAAAATATTACGAACCAATGTGCATAAAGTAAGTGCAATGCAAAGAACAAATGGGCCTACGAACCAAAACAGACAAGGCCCAACCCACATCAACATGAGTCCTAAGTTAAAGCAGTCATATCCGATATCCGACCAGACCAGACTCGCTGCCATTTTACTCTTCTGCCGTTTACACATTTTTAAGCTCAAATTTATCTCATAAAGAATATATTATTTTTGTTGTGGAATTTATTGAAAGTCTACTCTAAATTCTGTAGAATTCATTAAGTTGTGATGTATTCATTTAAAAAAGTCTAAAGGGTACTGTTAAAAAAGGTATATTAAAGTAAACATACCGTAAGTTTTTACAATTCTAAATGAAATGAAATGAAAGTATTTTTTAATAATTTGATAATTAATAGTGTTGTTCAGCTGTAAGTTTCAAACACGACCATCAAGCCCGTTTTTTTTTTTTCAACCCATAACCCACTGTTTACACGTCAAGCCAGCCACCAATCAAGCTGTTTCGACTACTAGTTTAGTTAATATCTATTAATTGTGTAACTTCAAATCTAGCAACTCACAAGTATCATATCTTTTCATTTCCTACTTTGTTTCCTTGTATTAAATTTTTTCTCACAAAACTATCAAATATGCTCTAAGTTTCTTTCTTTCATGATTCGATGTTCGAACACATTAATTGGGCATGATACTACATAATTTGAGTGAGAGGTTAAGCTCAATAATACGTTTTTAAGAAGAAGAAGAAGAAGAAGAAGAAGAAGAAGAAAGCTATAGAATTATCTCAACAAAGTTTAACAAGAAAAGGTAAAAAAAGAAAAAGTATATTCTATTGTAGGGTGGAGATACAATAGAAAGTTTATTTGGCTAGGAAGACTAGAAAGTGATCTTGACCATCCATTTAGTTAATCAAGGTCTAAGATTAAATCAGGCAAATTGAAAGGAAGAAAAGAGGCGCGTGAGTTTGTTTAGGGGCATTATAGTCAATCCAAGCCAATAGTTTCTCTCTCCTTCAATTCCCCCCCATTTTTTAAACGTTAATAACTCTTTCATACGACATTATTTTTTTTATAAAAATTGCACCAAAAAAACGAGCGTTTTTTTATCTTTAAAACGAGTATACTATTGCTATATTTAAAAAAAAAAATTAAACCCAGTTGCGTAAAACGCAATAGAAAAACCCACAGTTACGTAAAATGCAATGAAAAAAAACCCTAAAAAATGACATTTTTCTAAAACGCAACGCACCAAAAACACAAATAAATGAATTATTTGTAAAACGCAATGGCCAGAAAACACAAAGAAATGTGTTATTTCTAAAACGCAATAGCCTAAAAACTTAAAAGAAAGTGTAGTTTGTAAAACGCAATGGACTGAAAACACATAAAAATATGTTTTACCTAAAACACAATGCACCAAAAACACAAACACATGTCTTATTTGTAAAACGCAATGGCCAGAAAACACTTAAAATGTCTGTTTTCTAAAACGCAATGGACTGAAAACACCTAAAAAAGTGTTTTACCTAAAACGCAATGCACCAAAAACACTTCAAGAATGTGTTTTTCTAAAACGCAATGGCCAGAAAACACCAAAGAAAGTGTTCTTTCTAAAACGCATTGAACAATGGCAATAGTTCTGTCTGTGCTGTGAATTGTCTGTGCTGTGAACTGTCTAGACCAATGCAGTTTCCAGAGGCAATTTACAGAAAATTGATTTTTCTGATGCATTTTTACTACAGCAATTTAATCGAAAAAAAATTTACCCCAGCCAGGGGCTCTGCCCCTTGGACCCCGCCAGGGGCTGCCGCCCCTGGGACCCCGCTACCAGGGGCGCTGCCCCCGGACCCCCGCTAAGATCGTAAAACGCAATGACTAAATCAAAAACCCATATCGTAAACATGAAATTAAAGAATTTCTTACATGGATCGAAGTGATTTCTTCAACAATTGACGATTTTTGAATGATTGAAACACTTATCAGCTCTCGAATCGAACGGATCGAGTGATTATCTTCAAAATCACCGGAAAAAACGAGATTTTGTATGAAATTAAACTGGGTTTTCTTAAAAAAAGCTGAAGAACACGTTGATCGGGTGTTTGAATCATTGATTGGTGATGAAAATCGCACTATAATGTAGTGATTATTGATATAGAAAGTGAAGAATAGGTTGAAGATGATGGGTTTTGAAAAGGAAGAAGAAATGGTTGGATTGACTAAAATACCTTTTTTCTTTATTTTAAATGTTGCCACATGTCCTAATCATATTGCTTCCTATACTTCCTAGCCAAAATAAACTTCCTATTTGATCTTTTCACTTCTATTGTATGCATTAAATCAAGGGTGCTACTATCTACACCCCCTATCTACTTTTTTCACCCCCCTCCTCTCACATATTTACAGGTGGGGTCTGCGTGGGACCGACAGTTTTACTCTCACAAAGGGGGGTGTAATCAGGAAAGGGGGGGGGGGGGGTGCGTATAGAATGAGCCTAAATCAAACGTAGCCAAAGAAATGGTAAATAATAATAAGCTAGAAACGAATCTGATTATCCAAGTGAAGGTCAGAGGGAGGGCGGGATGACCATGTACATGATGAGTGCAGCCACCAACTTCATATTTTGAATGACTTGAGAATGCATGCATTGCATTGCATGATATTTAAACATCATTAGCCGGCCCTGAAGGTGGGCGGAGAGGACCACCGGCCAGGGCCTGATATTTTGAAGGGCACATTATTGTTTAAAAAACTCTGATATGTATAAGAAAAAATAAATAAATTAATAGGGTATACCCATACAAACACCAATATAGGCTCGCATACAAAATATTTTTATGGTTTAGATTAGTTATTAGCCCATTGGCATTATGTTTTGACCCCCAATACCAGGGGCGGACCCACATTGGTGCCACCGGGGTCCCCGGACCCCAATCTTTTTTAAAAAGATAGTAGATTCGGTATATTAAATTGTATATGGACCCCATAAATACAATTAGGTGGACACCATAGAAATAAAAAGAAAGCTGGTGTAGTGGTAAATCGCCCTCTTTTCCACCAAGAGGTCATGGGTTCAATCCTTGATAAGCCCATTTTTCTTATTTTTTTTTTTAAATCTAGTTCAAACCTCACTTTAACTCGACCCGAACGAGGACCGACCCGAAAATGGACCCCATTGAAATAAAATCCTGGGTCCGCCACTGCCCAATACCCAATTTCGTTGAGGCCTAATGGCACGTTTTTTTAAGCTCGAACAGGGTACATGAATTCTCAGGGCCGGCCATCAATATATCAAAATCAAAATAGGAAAGAATCAAAATGTCATATCCCAATGCGATACGTCGAGCAGGAGATCACCTTAATTTTTTAATTTTTATATAATTATATGTTCTATTTGCAAATCTTTTTTATCTTATAAAATAATACACTACCTACCTGTACACGAACACGGTGCCGACTGCCGGATGCAAGAAAAAGAATTCCCACTGTAGACAGACAGACAGACAGACAGACGATGCCACATGATTTAAAGTTTCAAAATGTTTAGTTCACTTCATTAGATAATAATAATAATAATAATAATAATAATAATAATAATAATAATAATAATAATAATAATAATAAGTCTTCTTTTAAAACTAACATAACTTTAGATTATCTTGTATTATTCTAGTATTATTTTTTTTTATATGTGACATTAGTGACGGATCCAGGATTTTTTGTTTAGGAGGTGCAAAAAAGAAGTATGTTAACGGGTCATGTTAGACTGGTCGGAACTGATCGGGTCAAAGTAAAAATTGCATTAGATCTTAGCAAACTCCAATTTTTGTATACACGACTTTAAGTAATAATATAAGCAATCAAATCACATAATGTTAAACACAAATAAGTTTAGAATTCCAAATGGTCTTACCTCACAAGTCTTGAAGAAGATGCAAACAAGCTCAATCACATCCCAAATTATTAATCACTAACAATTTATAACTAATACTAGTTACTAAACACTACGAAGTACTGTTTAAACAAATACCAAATAAAAAGAGGCAATAATTAACACATCAACTTAAAAAAAATATGTAATCTTTTAGTTTTTTTTTTAACTAACATATTATTTAGCTTTTAAAACTAAAAAATGACACATATAATTTCAAAGGGTTAGGATCAAATACAAAGAATAAAATAAATAAGAAGGGTAAGAAGGATTCTAGTCCATTGATCTTAGATTTGGAGGGTTGAGATTAGTTGTAGGGAAAGAAGATAATAGAAGGGCATAAAGGGAATCCTATATTTATGGATTTTCTCTCTCCACATGCAAGGCACATGCCAATTCCCCCATCGATTTAAAACGTCCATAACTTTTTCATACGACATTTTTTTTTAAATTCACCATAATAACGAGCGTTTTTTATCTTTAATATGAGTACCATATTATCATATAAAAATAAAACACAAATTTTCATTTTTACTGGGTTTTTTTTTTGCATTGTGTTAAAGTTTCAGGTTATTGTGTATTTTAACTGGGTTTTGGTCAGTAGAGTTTCTATACATTGTGTTATTATCA
Organism: Helianthus tuberosus; assembly: GCA_030545235.1. NCBI lineage: Eukaryota > Viridiplantae > Streptophyta > Magnoliopsida > Asterales > Asteraceae > Helianthus > Helianthus tuberosus. The sequence continues at coordinate 181,563,764 of CM060420.1, forward strand.
AAACCTATAACACAATGTTAATTTGGGTTCTATCCATTGCGTTTTTATAAGAACATACAACACAATAAATGACACAATGAAGATGGTGTTATATCTGAGTTTTCTATAAATTGTGTTATTAGTTCAGGTCATTGTGTTTAATATGTTATTCATTGTGTCTTAATATGTTGTCCATTGTGTTTTAATAATTTGTTCAATTTTTTTTATTATCTTTGTTCATTGTGTTTTAGTTTGTTGTGTATTGTGTTTTTAGTTTGTTTTCCATTGTGTCTTCATCTGCTCTCCATTGTGTCTTTTATCTGTTGTCATTAATTGTGTCTTTTATCTGTTTTCATCAATTGTGTTTTTATTTAGTTTGATACTTATTGTGTTATATGTTATCGCCATTGTGTTATACGTTATGGTCATTGTGTTTTAGTATGTTGTCCGTTGTGTCTTTATTTGTTGTCATTGATTGTGTTTTTGATCTACTTTACATTGTGTTTTACATCATGTCCATTATGTTATTATCAAAACCTATAACACAATATATGACGCAATGAAGATGGTGTTATATCTGGGTTTTCTATAAATTGTGTTATTAGTTCAGGTCATTGTGTTTAATATGTTATTCATTGTGTTTTAATATGTTGTCCATTGTGTTTTAATAATTTGTTCAATTTTTTTATTATCTTTGTTCATTGTGTTTTAGTTTGTTGTGTGTTGTGTTTTTAGTTTGTTTTCCATTGTGTCTTCATCTGCTCTCCATTGTGTCTTTTATCTGCTGTCATTAATTGTCTCTTTTCTCTGTTGTCATCAATTGTGTTTTTATTTAGTCTGATACTTATTGTGTTATATGTTATCGTCATTGTCATTGTGTTATACGTTATGGTCATTGTGTTTTAGTATGTTTTGCCATTTTCATCAACCCCGTTAACTTCCTCAAATAAAAAAGTCAATTAAATGAGGTGCATTTTTGTCTTTTTACTTATTTAATTTATTTAAAAAAATCTAAATAAAACCCACCCCATTAATTTATATAATCGATCAAATGTGAACTTAAGGAACAATGCCAATATCTTCTACCAATGAGATTTAATTTAATCTTTCTTGATACTAAATTATAAAAATAAATTATTATATAAAATATAATTTAAATTTTAAACTATATACAAATTCGTTTTTATAGGTTTATGTTAATCGGGCATTTTAAACTATTATCATAAACAACATAACTCGTTCACTGTTCTGACCATTGCCTACACGGCGAAGAATCCTCACGACGAAGGTCCATTCTTCGCCGAGAACGATTGTGACGAAGAATCCAAGGAGGTCTTCAAACACTAGCTGACGAAGAATCCCAATGGTTCGCCAAGTACCCCTCGACGAAGAACCATAGTTCGTCAAAAGGCCAGTCGACGAAGGATCTCACTCTTCGTCGACATAAGTTCGTCGGGGGGAAACCTTCGTTGCATTATATCATCAGACGGTTACGGTCTTTCTTCAAACCCTAATCATCTTTCAATTATTGACAGCAAGTAACACATAATAAACATTCAGATTCGAATGCAGTTTACCATCATCATCATCATCAAGTTATCAAAATCATGACCCTAATCCATGAAAAAGGTGTACATAAAAGAATATTTGAAACATCAGATTCAGTTGATAAGAACCCTAATTACACATGAGTTATCATCACACACACCCGAATCCAATCTCACTAGTTTATGATTATCAAAAGTTGCAAACATTCCTATCATTACAAACAGACCATTGCCTTAAAGTCCTATCATCATACAACTTGTAAACACATAATCATTTAACAAAGATCAATCAATTTAGAAATAGAATCGCACTAACCTGAGAAGTTTAGATTATGAGCAGGAACAAAGGAGAGATGATGCTTGAGTGAAGATGGATTGTCGCCAACTTCAAGTGGAGAGGAAGAGGAGATCGACGCCAAGGTAGATAGAACTATGGTTGAGTCTTGTACGTGTGTTATAATCATAAGGCAGTTATACACACAATGTATATATTCGTTTGTGGGCTGGGCTTGTGTCACGGCCCACGTCCTGGTTTGACCCGGTCCAGTAGCCGCGGGACAGAAACCCGTGGTATTTATTAATTGAGTTGACAGCGGAAGATTTTAGCAGAATCTTTTAAAACTTGAAATGCCCGATTATTTTATTTCATAATTCGGGATAAACCCCGTAATTTACAATAGAGGAATTTCACAAGGAAATTCCCTGATTTACAAAACATGTTTATTTGTTTAATTGAGCCACTACTTCAAGCTTTGTTAGTGCTCCGTAGCACTTTTCCTTGGTTCACAGTAGTCACCTGAAACATGTCTTAAAAATATTTTATCAGCGGGGAAATGCTGGCGAGTCACTCAAATTTGATAAAACGACACATAGTTATAAATTACAGCATAAGAGCGATTACAATGGCTTCTATCTTATTTTTATCTGGCGTCGTGTCACCTCCTGGTGACGATGGTCATACCACTATTGGGCCATTTCACCCAAGTAGTGATGATTATCACTGTTAGGTCAATGAACCTAACCGTGAGAAATTAGTAATGTGCACAGTACCCCACTAGCCAGTGATTCAAGATAACCACGACTTAATCCCTGTAATTATAACTTTTTGAAAACATTTGGAGTATTGTAAAACATTATTGATAAAAAGAGAATGACTCACATTGCAGATTTAAACGGGCAGAGTTTAGCCTACTGAGTGATAAGCCTGATAACCTAATTTAAACAACAATGCACACGAACTAGGTCAGTAACTAATACAGCATTTACGATAACTCACGAGATTAAAACCCTCACGATGAATGACAAAGTGCAATACTTAAACATCCATCGAATTCACGACGAATGACAAAGTATAGCCCTAATGTGGGCATCACTTAAACATCCATCGGATAGTTTCAATCTATCGGACATTGAATCGTAGCAGCGATCGAGTTAATACCCTGTATCGTAGCAGCACCTTGATACCTTAAATCTTCGAATTTATGCAGTATACTTCGTTTTTGAGAAAAGTTTTCGACACAGATGAACAGGCCATGAACCAAGCAATTTAAAGCTGAAATATGGGTTTTACGCGGCCCGTGTAAACCCCTTCTTAACATTTACGCGGCCTGAGAGGGCCACCTAGTCGTAGATTAGGGCTAGCGTGTCATACCTAGGGCTGCCACGTGTGCGACACGTGGCCTGTTCACTTATCCGGAGATTTAATGAGTTGTTGCGGTCCGCGTAGACAACCCTTATGTCTTACGCGGCCCGCGTGAAAGCCAAATTTCACATTTTCTTGGTTTTTCATGCACGTTAGGGTTTCAGGGGTCCGGGTTTTCACTTACGGGTCGTTTTGGGACATTTTTGCAAGTCCTTACATCCTCCCCACCTTATTTAAAATCTCGTCCTCGAGATTTATTGAAATAAGTGAGGATACTTTCGCTTCATCTCAGATTCCAGCTCCCAAGTATATTCAGGTCCTCTTTTTGAATCCCACCTGACTTTGACTAGTACTAATCTTTTGTGCTTGGGAAACTTTACCTTTCTGTCTTCTATTTGAAGCGGTTTCTCCACGAACTTTAATTTTTCATTTACCTCTATGTCTTGAAGAGGTACTACCAACGATTCGTTCGATAGACATTTCTTGAGATTGGATACATGAAATACGTCATGTACCCCGGCTAATTCTTCTGGTAGTTGTAAACGATAGGCAACTGGTCCTATACATTGAATTACTGAGAATGGTCCTACGTACATTGGGCTCAGCTTTCCTTTCTTACCGAACCGAACTACTCCTTTCCAAGGAGAAACTTTCAAGAGTACCTTATCTCCGACTTGAAATTCTAGTGGCTTGCGTCGATTGTCTGCATAACTCTTTTGGCGATCTCGAGCCGTTTTCAGTCTTTCCTTAATTTGGGTGATCTTGTCGGTGGTCTCTTATACGATTTCAGGACTGGATAATTGATTTTCTCCTATCTCCGCCCAACAAACTGGAGTTCTGCATTTTCGTCCATACAGTGCTTTGAATGGGGCAGCTTCGATACTTGAGTGATAACTATTGTTATAGGAGAATTCAATTAAGGGTAGGTGGTCGTCCCAGTTTCCACCAAAATCTATCACACATGCCCTGATCATGTCTTCCAGTGTTTGGATCGTCCTTTTACTTTGTCCGTCTGTTTGAGGATGGTATGCAATGCTTAAATTTAATCGGGTTCCCATTGCTTCCTGGAAACTGGTCCAGAAATGGGAAGTGAAACGACTATCCCTATCCGATACAATGGAGAGTGGAACTCCATGTAAGGATACTACTTCATCTACATACAGCTTTGCCAACCTTTCCATGCTAAAGGTTTCTTTTATGGGTAGAAAATGAGCTGATTTGGTTAATCGATCCACAATCACCCAAATTGCATCATTACCTTTTCTGGTTTTGGGCAACTTAGTAACAAAGTCCATAGTTATGAGCTCCCATTTCCATACAAGCATTTATATTTGTTGAAGTAGACCTGAAGGTTTCTGGTGTTCTGCCTTAACTTGTGAACAAGTAAGACACTTAGAAACATATCTAGCTATGTCCTTTTTCATTCCTATCCACCAGAAATTATTTCTTAAATCTTGGTACATTTTATTGTTACCAGGATGCATGGTATACCTAGATTTATGAGCTTCCTCTAAAATCTTATTCCTTAACTCTCCCTGCTTAGGTACCCAAACCCTTTTCTTATGGTATCTCCAAATTCCATCACTTCCTTGCTCTAATTCCTTTATTCGTCCTTTCATTCCTTCAGCATCATCCTTGATTGCTGTTTCTTGAATATTCTTCAGTTGTTCCATTAAATCTAATTGTAAACTTAATCTAAGAGCACGAACCCGTTTTTGCTTTTCATGATACTTACGACTTAAGGCATCTGCAACTACATTTGCTTTTCCTTCGTGATATTGAATATCACAGTCGTAATCACTTAGGATTTCCATCCACCTTCTTTGCCTCATGTTTAATTCTTTTTGCCCAAATATGTATCTTAAACTCTTATGATCTGTATACACAGTAAACTTACTTCCGTACAGATAATGTCTCCAAATCTTAAGGGCAAAAAATTATGGCTCCTAACTCTAAGTCATGAGTCGTATAGGTTTCGTCGTGCTTTTTCAATTGCCTTGAGGCATACGCAATTACCTTCTTGCGTTGCATTAGCACACATCCTAATCCTAGCTTAGAAACATCACAGTAAACTTAAAAATCTTCGGTTCCTTCTGGTAAGGCAAGAATTGGGGCGTTTGTTAACTTTTGCTTTAAAACCTTAAAGGCCTCTTCTTGCCTAGGTCCCCATTCAAACTTAACTGCTTTACAGGTTAGCTTAGTTAATGGCACAGCTATTTTAGAAAAATCTTTAATGAATCGTCTATAGTATCCGGCTAACCCTAGAAAACTTCTAATTTCCATAGCTGATTGCGGGACCTTCCATTTGGTGATTGCTTCTATCTTGGAGGGATCTATGTGAATACCTTCGTGATTCACCACATGTCCTAAAAATTGCACCTCATGTAGCCAAAATTCACACTTCGAGAATTTGGCGTAAAGCTTTTCTTTTCTTAACAAAGTTAAGAGTGCATGCAGGTGCTGACAGTGTTCATCCTGGCTTTTGGAATAAATAAGTATATCATCGATGAAGACAATTACAAATTTATCCAAGTACGGTTTACAGATTCTATTCATCATGTCCATGAATGCTGCAGGTGCATTCGTTAGTCCGAAGGGCATGACTGTAAACTCGTAATGACCATACCTAGTTCTGAAAGCAGTTTTATGTATGTCTTCTTCTTGTACTTTCAACTGATGATATCTGGAGCGTAAATCTATCTTAGAAAAGTATTTAGTTCCTTGCAATTGATCAAAAAGATCATCAATCCTAGGTAATGGGTATCGATTCTTAATTGTAACCTTATTCAATTCCCTATAATCGATACACATCCACATCGAACCATCTTTCTTTTTCACAAATAATACTGGTGCTCCCCACGGAGATGAACTAGGTTGTATAAATCCTTTGCTTAGTAATTCATCTAACTGCTTTTTCAGTTCTAACATCTCGGTGGGTGCTAACCGATAAGGTGCTTTGGCTATCGGTGTAGTTCCAGGAATTAGATGAATCCTAAATTCAACTTCCCTATTGGGTGGTAATCCCGGTAGTTCTTCTGGGAATACATCTGGGTATTCAGCTACTACAGGAATTTCTTTAAGTTCCTTACCTTTCGTGTTAATGATTACTGAAATCATATACACTACTTCTTGTTTTCTTGAATAACTGGCCAACTTCATTACTGAAATGAATTTCAGTGGCTTTAGTGGCTTATCTCCTGTAATCACCACTAATTCTCCTGTGGGTGTATGAATTTCTATGGAATTTTATCACAAAGAATTCGAGCATGGTTGGCTACTAGCCAATCCATTCCTAACACAACATCGAATCCGGCTAAATTAATAGGTAACAGGTTTGCAGAAAATTCATGGCCTAAGAGTTCTATCTTTCCTTCTCGCAAAACCTTATCTTTATTAACAGAATTCCCATCTGCCGTTTCGACAGTAAAAATCTGCCTAAGGTTGGATAAGGGTAAGTTAAGAGCTTGGTAGAATGAAGTATTTATAAAACTTTGGTTTGCATCAGAGTCAAATAATACTTTTGCATAAACGTCATGAACTAGGAACGTACCGGCTATCACGTCAGGGATTAGTTCTACTTCCTGAGTAGTCAACTGGAAGGCTCTTGCGTTTCTCTTGGTAGTTCCTTCTCCAGGTTTGGCTTTGTTGTCAGCTGGTTTGACCAATTTTGGGCAGTCTGGTCTAAAATGTCCAACTTCTCCACAGTTATAGCAGATCGTTGATTTCTTCCTCCTGCAATCTTCTTCTTGATGCCCTGGAATTTTGCAGAAATTGCAATACCCTTTGCATCTTCCAAAATGCTTTCTTTTACAGGTATTGCAAAATGGAACGGTGGAAGTTTGCCCATTTCCCCTTTTCTTGAAATTACCACTGTTACCCACACGGAATCCTTGGGTAATCTTTTGGGTCACTTCCTTCTTCCGGTTTTCTTCTCTTGTACGTACCAACCCGTCCGTCAAAGTGTTGGCTAATTCCACTGCATCATCAATTGTGCGAGGTCTCGCAGCTTTAACGATATCACGGATTTCGCCAATCAATCCCCAAATATAGCGGGAAATAAGTACCGGTTTTGGCGAAGCCAGGGTTGGTACTACTCTAGCATACTCGAAGAATGTCGAAGTATACCCTCGACAGTCTACATCCACCATCCGATGGTTCAAGAATTTATTCGCCATTTGTTCTTTTTCATATTCGGGACATAATTTTCTTTCCACTAGCCGCTTAAATTCTTCCCAACTCATGGCATAGGCCACATCGCTTCCCTTGGCTTGAAGTACCGTATTCCACCATTCTAGCGCCCCTTCTTTAAAAAGATTCGACGCGTACATGACCTTGTCTTCCTCGGCACATTTACTTATTTTAATTACTGCCTCGGTTTTCTCCAACCAACGCAGCGCCGCAGTCGCCCCTTCATTGCCTGCAAACTCAACAGGTTTACAGGCAAGGAACTCCTTGTAAGTGCAACCAGGCGTTGCAGCTTTCATTCTTTTGAGAATTGGGGCTTGCAGTACATCATTATCGTTGTTTGTATGGTTGCCGCCTCCGTTTATGCTATTACTGAAGTTGTCTTCATGAGTACGTTTGCTAGGAATAATTTGTTGAGGTTCAACTGGATTTCGGGAAGCAGCAAGGATTGCTGGAATAGCATTGGCTATTCCCTGAGCAACGATATTCTCGATATCTTGCCTATTCAGAAATTGATCTTCATGGTTTTGTTCAGACTGGTTAACTTCGTTAACTGGTTCATTACCAGCGTTTTCCATCTGGTAATTAATATATATAAGTGATTAGCATAAAATAATTAACAACCAAACATAACAAAACAATCGCACATAATCACGCCAATACGTATAACCAAAATTGTCGATTTTTCGACATTCGATATTTTATATATTATTATGCTTCTTTACACCCCACTATCTTACAAAAGTTTTATTTTTAAGTTATTTTACATTATTATATTTTTATTACTATTATTATTATTTTATTATTATTATATAACCACAGCTTCACAATCACACTATCCCCCGTCAGCTGGCACCTCAAAAGCGACGTTCCCTCTCGTCGTACTTCCAGGAGATCTGTTCTCCCACCTCCTGGATCCGATTCCCTGCGTCCACCAGCTCCTCACCAAAATGGCGGAGTTCAGCCAAGTTTTCATTGCTCATCGGTGGGCTTGGTGCAGGCTCTGAGTCGAACTGAGGGAAAAAGGTATAAGGGTTATTTAGGAGGTTCTGAAACTGCCAGTCGTTGGTCCACCATTCTTCCATTTCTCCTAGAGGTCGGGTGTTGACAAGGGGATCTGGGATGGCCGGTTCCAAGTTCACTGGAAGTTGGGTTTCAGCAGGATAAGTGAAGAGGTTTTCATTGACAGGCCTAAGGATATCACAACTTGCCAGTATACGATCCAACTCCTCTTGCAATGGCAATTCCTCGGCTCGCCTAGAACTTTCCCCAATCTCTTTTCCTTTCCCTTTATCCATTGGGTCCTCCGTCTTGGCAACTTTCTTAGTTGTTGGTTTCTTCCTGCGTACATGCCTCCAGCCCACAAATCTTCTTCTTTTCTTTAGCTTTGGTTTCTCCGGTGGTTAAGCTTGGAATTCCATAGGTTCCTCAATATCGGCCCAATAACCGGTAAAACCCTCGGATACTTCCACTTCAGCAGAATGGATAGTGATATTCTGAAGAGCTTCAGATAACTCATTCATGCTACTTAGCATATATGCAGAAATGCACACAATATTCTAAGTTAAAATTTTGTAAATTAAATTTTCACAAAATCACAGAATGGCAATCCGTAAAATTAAGTATTTCTAAATACTTATTGGCTTAAATCAATGGCTCTGATACCACCTTTTTCTGTCACGGCCCCCGTCCTAGTTTGACCCGGTCCAGGAGTCGCGGGACAGAAACCCGTGGTATTTATTAATTGAGTTGACAGCGGAAGATTTTAGCAGGATCTTTTAAAACTTGAAATGCCCGATTATTTTATTTCATAATTCGGGATAAACCCCGTAATTTACAATAGAGGAATTTCACAAGGAAATTCCCTGATTTACAAAACATGTTTATTTGTTTAATTGAGCCACTACTTCAAGCTTTGTTAGTGCTCCGTAGCACTTTTCCTTGGTTCACAGTAGTCCCCTGAAACATGTTTTAAAAATATTTTATCAGCGGGGAAATACTGGCGAGTCACTCAAATTTGATAAAACGACACATAGTTATAAATTACAGCATAAGAGCGATTACAATGGCTTCTATCTTATTTTTATCTGGCGTCGTGTCACCTCCTGGTGACGATGGTCATACCACTATTGGGTCCTTTCACCCAAGTAGTGATGATTATCACTGTTAGGTCAATGAACCTAACCGTGAGAAATTAGTAATGTGCACAATACCCCACTAGCCAGTGATTCAAGATAACCACGAGTTAATCCCTGTAATTATAACTTTTTGAAAACATTTGGAGTATTGTAAAACATTATTGATAAAAAGAGAATGACTCACATTGCAGATTTAAACGGGTAGAGTTTAGCCTACTGATAAGCCTGATAACCTAATTTAAACAACAATGCACACGAACTAGGTCAGTAACTAATACAGCATTTACGATAACTCACGAGATTAAAACCCTCACGATGAATGACAAAGTGCAATACTTAAACATCCATCGAATTCACGACGAATGACAAAGTATAGCCCTAATGTGGGCATCACTTAAACATCCATCGGATAGTTTCAATCGATCGGACATTGAATCGTAGCAGCGATCGAGTTAATACCCTGTATCGTAGCAGCACCTTGATACCTTAAATCTTCGAATTTATGCAGTATACTTCGTTTTTGAGAAAGGTTTTCGACACAGATGAACAGGCCATGAACCAAGCAATTTATAGCTGAAATATGGGTTTTACGCGGCCCGTGTAAACCCCTTATTAACATTTACGCGGCCTGAGAGGGCCACCTAGTCGTAGATTAGGGCTAGCGTGTCATACCTAGGGCTGCCACGTGTGCGACACGTGGCCTGTTCACTTAACTGGAGATTTAATGAGTTGTCGCGGTCCGCGTAGACAACCCCTATGTCTTACACGGCCCGCGTGAAAGCCAAATTTCACATTTTCTTGGTTTTTCATGCACATTAGGGTTTCAGGGGTCCGGGTTTTCACTTATGGGTCGTTTTAGGACATTTTTGCAAGTCCTTACAGCTTGAAGTTGATTGGGCTGAAAACCCTTTCGGCGAAGGATCCTCATAGACGAAGATCTATCTTTGTCGAGCCGGTGATGACGAAGGATCTAATCTTCATCAAGCATAGTGATGACGAAGGATCATAAACTTCGCCAAGTTTGATGATGACGAATGACTATCTTCGTCGAGTAGGGGGGTTTGTGGTGAAGGACCTTCGTTATGAAGTTATGAAAGATAAACTATTCGACCTTGAAATCTCGGGTTGTCACATCATCCCCAACTTGAAAGAAATTTCGATAAGTAATCCAAGGCAACAAGGTGTTAGATCAGGATGACTGTGGATTTTCCTCGGGTGCCACATCATCCCCAACTTGAAAGGGAGTTTAATCCCGAAATTCGCCAATGACATTAGGAGTTGCTTCAACCATTTGAACAATCAAGGATACTAGAGCTTCATCTGATCTTTGCGTTCCCATGTGAACTCCGGTCCACATCTTGAGTTCCAACAAATTTTCGCGATTGGAATGAGACTGTGTTAACGAACCTTGACTTCCTGGTCTATGTTTTCGATAGATTCCTTGACAACTGCAACTTGTTGTCAACCTTAGATTCTAGTAAAGGTATCACAAGTGTTTCATCGGACAAACACTTCGTTAGATCCGAGACATAAATGACATCGTGAGCGTTACCCAATTCGTCGGGTTGGTCGAGTATCTAGGCCATGTCAATGATTCTTTCCAGAATTTTGAATGGCCCAACGTGATGTAAATTCATCTTGCCATGCTTCCCAAAGCGCACCGCACCCTCCCAGGGTGAGACTTTCAATCATGACACGTTCGCCTGTAGCGAACTCCCAGCGTTCCCTAAGCTTATCAGCTTTCCTGGTGGTCACACGTTGTCGCCATACGATTCCCGCTCGAAACAATCTTTTCAGAGGTTTCAAGTACAAGTCCTGGACCTATGATTAGGTTGTCACCCACCTTAGTCCACCAAGGAGATGGGCATTGTCGTCCATGCAATGCCTCACACAGAGCTGTCTGAATACTAGAATGGTAACTGCTGCAGTAGAACTAAACCTAAGGTAAGTGTCCTTCCAATTTTTGCTAAATTCAATCACACACATGCTCGCAGCATGTCTTCGAGTGTCAGGATGGTTCATTTACTCTGCCCGTTTGTCCTACGGTGATAAGCAATGCTCATGTCTACACGTGAGCCAAGGGTGTTATGTATTGCTTGTCATAAATCAGGTATAGATCAAAATCAGAGGTAACAGGGGTTGGTACCCCGTGCCTAGAAACCGCCCTTCACAGATAATTACTCACATGATACGAAGACTTGTCAGTTTTCCTTGATTGCAAGAAAGTGTACTGGTTACATGAGACAATCAACGATCACCCAGGTGATTTTGTTTCCGTTTCGAGTTTTAAGTAGACCAGTAGGAAAATCCATGGCAGCTGTTCTTATTTACGTAAGGGTGCTTCTGGTTGCTGTCACAAACCAGAAGGTTTCTAATATTCCACCTTGACCTTCGCACAGGTCAATCATTGTTCACATACATTGCTATGTGGGCCTTCGAGCCCAGTCACCAGTACAAGATTTTTAGATCCTAATATCTCCTATCAAAGCCCAGTCAACTAGATTATCGAGGCTAATGTGCTTCGCTCATCACGAGTTCCCTATGGTTGTTGTGTAGTGGGACTCCTATCCGTTCCATGAAGTAGTGAATATCGTCTGACTTGCCAAAAGTTGCTTCTACATGCCCCGCATGGATTCAACTCGAACATTCTCCCCCTTCCGTGCTTCGGTTTGGGTAGGACGAATCTGATCAGGTACGCTAGAGTCGATGGTGAACTGCAGAGCTCGTACGCCTTTAGGTTTCGTAGTCGTAATCGTTCAAGAGTTCCATCTAGCGATGCCGTCGTGTGTTTCGCTCTTTCAAAATAAGGGTACACGGGAGGCCCTTGTGATCGGTCTTAAGCAGTGCATTTGGTACCGTCCAAGTAGTGCCTACCACTTAAATCCAAAGACCATGGCTTCCACCGTAGGTTGTGATCGTGCAATTCTTCTTGTAATTCCACTACGTAAACCATCACCCTCTCAGGTTGCATCGGCGTGTAACCGGAACTCTGATTCAAACCATCATGGTATACTTCTAGATCACCCGTACCCTCGGGTAAAGTCGATGCTCAGTGCATTGTAGAGTTGGGTTTCAAAAGATGAAAAGACGTCCTCCCGTTTTGTGTCCCACGAATACACAGCACCCTGCTGTGCTAAAGAGACTATAGTTGCGCGATCTTCGAGAATCCCGCGATGGAGTTGAAGTCACACTTAAGTAGACTTTGCATGGAGTTGCTCCTCCCCTAGGAGCTCCAAGATGAAAATACAAGTGTCGTTCATGGTGTTCCTTTCTCCTGGAAGTGATTCAAAACGTCATAGATAAACATGGTTGACGAATCTGGCGAGATGAGGTTGACACAGACTACTCGTGTGATCCCTAAGGCTGCTGGTGTGTTGGATAACTTAAACAACAAGAATAGAAAATCGTAGTGGTCGTACTGTCTGTGTAACGCCGTGTTAGGAATCATCCTCCCTAGAATCTTCCATCAAGTGACAGTCCGTTCTTAATTCGGTTTCCGAATAGAGGCTTGATCATTGCAGCGGGTCAAGCAGGTCGTCGATGCGAGATAGAGGGTGACGGTCTATGATTGCCACCTTGTGGTAGTCCGTACACATACGAAAGGACTCGTCCTTTATTTCCACAATAGAGCTCGGGCTCCCTAAGGCGAGGAGCTAGATCGATAAAACTCCCTTCCAGTAGTTCCTGAAGTTGTTTGGACAGTTATTGCAACCCTCCAAGCGCAAGACGATACAAGGTGCCAGAAATCAGGACTGCTTCTGGCGTGATACAGATCTGATGTTCCTCCTGACAATGCGGGGGGGGGGGGGGGGTGGAGAACCTGAAAGTTCTTCGGGCTGCGCACCGGTAATCAATGATAGGGTAGCAGGGTAGGTGAAGGGCTTCCACTGCCGAAATGATGCTAACAGTCAGTGAATATCCACCATGAGGGGATATACATGCGATTTCCTCCTTACAGAAGATTTCTGCTTGAGGCTTGGACATCCGGTCCATACTATCGACTACACCAAAGCTTCTAACAGTAGTAGGGGAAGGTCAATGTCGAACTTGTGACCTACAAGATTGAGTTGCACCTTAGGTGAACGTGTGGGACTTCATTTGGCTTGCCATCAGCCACTTCTACAACGTGTCTGTCTTCAAGAGGCGTCAGGGTTAAACAGAACAGAGACGAAGCGATTAGTTATCCAAAAGCATACAAGCTGTCGTGTTGCTATTATGCCTGGCGTTGCCTATGCCAATCCTAAATGCCCTTCCACGAGCACCACTTCCAGTGTTGTTGCTACTGTTACGAGGATTCCCAATACTGTCATTGTTCCCTGGGTTGTTGACGTCTTGACTTAATAACGCCCAATCCTTGTCAAGGTCACCTTCATTTCCATACTGAAAGTTATGATTTGCGAGTACCTTGTTGTTGCCGTGGCCATTGCCTCTAATGTTGTTGCTTTGAAAACAGATCCTTGCGATCTTTTTCCTTTAGGGTCCACCTTCCCGTTGTTCTTCTCACGTCATAGGGTACTGCCCATGTCGCTAGTAATTACACATCCCATATTCCAGTCGGTTTCCAACGTTTATGCCCCGGTTGATTCGTAATAGTTGGATCTCAGACGTTGCTTACTAGGGTTAGGGACTCGATTGATGTCAACCTACTGTTGTTCGTTGTCAGAAAGCAGGGTCGTCCTAACACTAGGGTTGGTAATGCATCACGTTCATCTTCTTGTTCATCGGTCTTGCGAGTCGATTGAATAGCGCACGGTAACTCGTTAGAGAATCACAGAGGTGCCCACGCTTCTGAATTTGAGGCGTCAATTTGTTACGTCAAATTAAATGAGAAAGGTGAGAAAGTATAGACCAAACATTTAACGTTTCGAAAACTGTCTCAAAGACGTTCGTACTATTACCTAACATTTCTACATGGCTCGCTAGACGTTTTGTTGGGTGTTCGGATAACACTCGATAGCATCGAGTTTCATAAGGATTTAGAGGAGAGTGAAAGGATCGCGTTCAGATAGGAGTCAATCGTGGCTATGATCCCTATGGATCGTTGTGTTTCACATCAGGTCGTATAATGGAATGGAACCCCTTTCACACTTGCTAGGCCTCGTTGGGATTCACATGCACCCCACATTATTATTATGTGTGAACCCACAATAATAACATGATTTGCATGTGTAACACCTCGCAAAATCATGTCCAATATAATAGAGACACGTGTCATGAACTTTAAACGTGTAACGAATTGTTTTCAAGGGACTAAAGTGGACAAACAAAGAAGGATCAAATGTGTCATCATGCCAAACTTGTGCCTCTGAATGACTTTATATAATGTCCGTATTCGTTATTGAATAAATCGTCGGACATTAGAAGCCGTTTGCGCTTAAAAATCAAAAGTAACAAAACACAGAGGCTAAAAGTGTCAACTTGTTAATTCTTACATCTGAGAGGCCTTTTAACACTCCCAAAACTTTGTAATATATTATTATACCCTTATGTATTTCAGATAATGATTTATTAAAGATTCGGTGCAATTATGTAATATAATTTGCAATTATCAAGAATAAGGGTTAAAAGTGTAAAAGTGGAAATTCTTCATTCGGGAACTATTTACAATATGTCCAAGACATCTTTTTGCATGGCTACACTCCCTAGAGCATCCCAGGCCTGACCGTATTGACCATGCATGCTGAAAACGTCAGTTTATCGAACAATGGAAGTGCAGGGACTGAACATGCAACAAAACAAAACAACTTTAAACATGGTACCCTCGCGTAGCGCACCAGGAATTTCCTGGTTTGACGCGTGGCACGACGGAGGACCTTTTCCAGCAAAACTGGCAGGTGCCCAGCATGCAACCTGCAATCTCCACTAGATCTTCTGCAACTCAGCGGCGTAAACGGTATCATGCAAATGGTTTCTAAAAACCACTAGACACTTGTATGCATCAGATTTCACCTGGGGGACACTTGCTTTGATCCTATAACATTTAAAATCCTATGTAATGGCCTCACTCCTTCACTTGTTCATTCACACTTCAAAGAATTTCTCAAACAAACTCTCAAACCAAGTTCTCTGGAGAAACCTGGTCAATAAGGAGGCTCTAATAGTTCAAATATTCATGCTAAGGACTCTTGTAAGCATTCTTAGCCTTTGCAATTAAGTTTTCATTAGTGTAATGACCGAAAGTCAAAGTTAGCATAATTACGCTTTGACTTTGTGATTAATCACTAACGGTTGATGGAGAGTGTGAAACCCGAGTGTTAACGTGCTTATTTTACGTGTCTTATTGTGTTTTAAGTGACTACGTGCTTTGAATGTGTTAACTACGAGTGTTCGTGGTTTTACAGGTAAATTGCATAATACGGCGAAGTTAGAGAGCTTAGTGATGAAACGGGAGTTGTTCGGGTCAGGAGATAACTCAAATGTGCGAAACATGTAATGAAGTGAAGTTTAGGGACTTGGAAGTAATGATTTGAAAGTTGATACATTGCTTGTGTGTGAGAGAATTATGAAACAAGGAAATCCAAGGGGTGATTGGTAATTAAATGAAAGATGAAATTGAAGAAATTGATGGAGCCATGATCTTCACAGAATATACAAAACGTAACTTACGTTTTGTTCCCGTAACTTATGGCATAGAAAAGACGGCAGGAAGCAAGTACCAGTCATCACATAAAGGTGGGCATATGGACTATATTTCTATTGGGCCGCCACACAATGGAGTGGACATCATCAATTTTGATGGTGGACTTCTTTTGTTGGGCCGACTTGGAGAAACAAACAAGCACAACATCACGGTTAGGGGTGACAGAACTCACATGGATCATCATTAATATTCTTGTGAAGGCATCAAATCATCATCACCAACTTGGCGGCACATGCTGGACATAAAGCCAATCATCGATCACTTTTGAGGGAATTGTTTTGGATGGCACATGCAAGGGCCAAGGAAGGAACAATTATCATCACGTGAAGGTTAGGGAGAAACAAAAGAAATGGGCCGACATATTGCACATGGGCCGGCTTGGCAGACATTGGGCAGCTATAGTTGAAAAATACGTGGACTGTTATTAGAGGAGACTTTTGTTTTGTTTTCTTTGGATTGGGCCGCACATGTGAAGAGGCTTTATCCACAAGTCAACAATGACTAGGTTAGGAGGCAGCCACAGATATTCTGAGCTCCCAATCATCACCATACATCGTCATCATTAATCATCCGCACAATACCGAATCGATCATGATTTCATCATTCTTTCAAGCCCTTGAAGATCGTACGATTATCATGAGCGGCTAAATCTCTCGTGGACACTTCGGGTGAATGATTCTTGTGAGACACTTTTAATTCTAGTTTCTGTTTTGTATTGAGATTTGGATTTGTAGTCGGGTGACAGCCGACTATTTGCGTGATTATATAATTTGTGTGACAGATAAATCCTGAGTGACAGTCAGAGTTATAATTATGTGTTGAATCCAATTATGCTTTTGTTGATTGAATGATTCCTATGTATGCTTGTTTTAATATTTATCTGATCAATTAATATTAAGATTTTGAACTGCATAGGTAATTGGTAGATGTGACAGATTTACTATTCAATCAATAGCATCCAATAAAATCAAAACTAGGTTATTAGGAATTACAGAATCTGAATCCCGGAGTGATCACCTTTTCTATCATTGTTTTTACAACCTCAAAGTTATTGTTTATAGTTTTCTAGCAAGTTCTCAACGTAATTCAAATATTTACAAACAAATAATAATTAGCATTAACCACAGACTCCTCTGGATTCGATACCCTGCTTACTCTAGCTACCTAGGTTAATTAGGTTTTTGCATGTCACTAACGACAGACATCAAAATGGCGCCGTTGCCGGGGAGTCGTGCGCTTAGTGCTAGTTTAGTTTAATTTTGTTTGTTTGCTTTCGTTTTACATAAAAAAAATACAAAAAGTATTTGCCTTTTCTAGTTAGTTTGTTTTTTTTCTTTCACTTTTGTCTTTGTTTTCTTTTTGTTCGGTACTGCTTTTCGTTTGCTACTTGTGCAGGAAATATGAGCTGTGAATATAAAAAATATGTTTCATGCACAAGGTGTGGGTGCCAAGACATTGGGCATTCATATGCCCAATGTTCGAGAGTAAGGCTGAACTTGATGAGTGGGTATGGTCCCAACGCATGCAAAGACAAGAAAATGCGGGTTACCAGGGTTATTCTTATCAAGATAGATATCAAGAAGAGATCGATGATATGGATTACCATCATGATCCAAATTGGGAGTACAGTGGTTATGAGATGGATGATGGTCACCGGTACAAGCCAGATTGGGGTTGTAATGGAAAATCATAATATTTTGAGGATTATGGTTATGGAGGCAATGGTCATTTTAATGAATATGACTCATCAAGTTACGTCCAAGACATCCCTAATATATATCAGATTTATGAAGATGTAGTCAAGCTAGGTGAATTCATAAATGCACTATGCAATGAGCGGGTTAAAAGAGAGTCCGAGAGGTTAGGAAGCAATAATCAAGTGGACTCACAATCTCAAATATCCGAGTCAATCGCGGAGTCCCAAGATGAGGTTTTTATTGAAGAATCAGATGTAGAGGCAGTAACTCCTGCACGGGTAATAGTTGATGATAATGATTCACCCGTCTGTTTAAATATGACCAGTGGTGCAATCCGTTTGGTTGCAAGTGTTGAAGATGAAGAGGAGAATGTGCCTATGATCCCAGTCCAGTTGGGTGAGTTCAAGACTGAGAGGGCATTGGTGGATCATGGGGCAAGCATAAGCATATTGGCGGGTCGAGTGTTTGATGAATATGATTTTGGTGAGCTTGAAAAGGTGGACACCATGGTTGTGCTTGCAGACGGGTCAAGGAAACCATCTAGAGGGATGTTGAGAGGAATTGTTGTAAGAGTAGGGGATTGTTATTACCCCGAAGATTTTCTAGTTGTGGACCACACGCCGTCCAACGTTGAAGGACAACCACCGGTTATCTTAGGCCGACCATTCTTAAAAATCGCGAAGGCTACCATTGATTGCAATGCCAATACTGTTAATATGGTCTTCGGGTCACGTAAGTTTTCATTAAACTTTATGTCTCACACTTATGCTTATTCTAATATTGCTAACAAGAGCCATTCTCCAATGTGTGACGATGTCCCGAAAGAGAGTGTTGCTATGATTGACAGGTCGAAGGATGAAAAGGTCATGAAGGATAAAGTAGTCAAATCACCGTGGTGGCTCAAGATGAGAAACAAAAAGAGGTCAGTCAAGTTAGAAAAGGAGTCACCAAAGGATGCAACCAAATCCAAGAAGAGACCACTTGAGGTGAACATGGGTGAGTTCTCACAGTTAAAGGAAAAGAAGAAGCCCACAAGGAAAATTAAGGGTGAATTCTTACAGTCGATAGATTTTGATAACCTGGATCATTTGGATGCCAAATGGAATGAAGGATGGCAGTGGGATACTAACCATCTACCAGCACAAGTGTTCTTTGCACGAGAGATGCCATTTGAACCACCATGAGCTTACTCAGGTACGGTCTGGCTGAAGACCTTTAAACTTAGCGCTCTCGGGAGGCAGCCCGAGGATGTAGAGTATTGTTTTGTTTTGTTTTGTTTTGTTTTGTTTCGGTGTGTGTTGTGTTTTGGCAGGTTATTATGTTCCAATCCTCACGGATGCAATGATTCAACTGTGGGGATGTTTGGCAACATCCCCGATGAGATATCAGAGAATCCAAGAGATATTTACGGCCCTAGCCGATCATAGCAGCCGCTCCGCTACAGACACTTGCTGATTGAATTATCAGGTTCATGTGTCTCTCTATCCTTGTGTTTTTATTTTTATTTGTACATTTGGTGGTGTGAATCTTTGTGTTGGGAATGGTTTTATGTGTTGAGTCGTCTAGGTTGTTAGTCGTTCATGGTCTGTAGGTGGTATTTCTCGAGTTTAGAATATAAATTGCACCATACATTGGGGACAATGTATCCCAAGTGTGGGGATGCGGTAACTCGAGAGAGGGTTGGTAAGGTTGTTGATCTCAAATGCTTGAATTGGTTAAAATTGCTGAAAAACTGAAAATTTTTAAATTTTTTGTCTCAAGTATGCTTGAACTACATGAAAACCAACATTTTCAATCGCTAAAGGGTTCCTACTGATATTAAACTAACTTAGATCCCTAGTCATGGTTGTCCCTTTAGTTTCATGAGAGTTTTTCTAACAGGTTTTTAGAAAATAATTTAGAAGAGATGCCTAACTAGGGTTAACATGCTTTAGGAATTACACATGCTACGTGTCGGTAACCCATATTCCTTTTGTTCGGTGAGATTTCTAACAGGTTTTTAGAAAATAATTTAGAAGAGATGCCTAACTAGGGTTAACATGCTTTAGGAATTACACATGCTACGTGTCGGTAACCCATATTCCTTTTGTTCGGCGAGATATTTGAGCGTACTAGAATTATAGTTGAATTGCAATAAATGTTCATTTGCTGAGAGTAGGCCATATGTTGCTTTGTGTTAGAACTTGTGTGGTTTGATATGCGCCGAGACTGTGCTTTAGCATTTACACATAGATGATAAAGGCATTAGGATCCCTTTCATTGTGTTATATGTTGATTGTTTATCCACCCCACCTTAGTTAACCATGTTGAGCCTTTTACCCTTCGTTTGTTACACCTCGTTTGACCCGTGTGAAGTACCAATCATGAATGGCAATTGTGTGTTAGATGTTTGTTGAAAACAAAAAAAGAAAAAAAAAAAGAGAAAAGAATGAAAAAGAAAAAAAAAAGTCATTACTATGTTCGTATTATATAAATGGGTCGAAAAATCACCCAAAGTGTTAGTATCATTGTGAATAAGTTGCCATGGTTTGGTATATTCGTTATGTTTGCCATGTAAACATAAAAAAGCCAAACATATTTCCTTACCTTTACCCTTAACCCAAAACCCGAAAAGTCCTTTTGATATGTGTTACGTTATTTGATACAATGGAGGTGTGATTGCTATACAAGCTTATGATTGCAAAGTAGCATATTTGGTTTTGAGTGAAATATATACTAGCACATTACACGCTAGTCTTGATGAAACCGAGAGGAGTGATTATTGTGAGGGGCGTGTGGCATGTGTGTAGTATCATAAGCATGTTAGTTTTAGTTAGGCAAGTCTTGAATTGTTTTAAATGCGTATCACTTACTTGTCAGATTGTTAATCTCAATTGTGTTAGTCTATGGGACGGGTATGACTTGGGACCTTAAATTGTTAATTCAGTAAGGGATTTGAAGGTGATTTGTTAATAAGGTGAGTAATGCTTATGATAGTTGCTTGAGGACAATCAATGTTAAGTGTGGGGATGTGATGGAGAGTGTGAAACCCGAGTGTTAACATGCTTATTTTACGTGTCTTATTGTGTTTTAAGCGACTACGTGCTTTGAATGTGTTAACTACGAGTGTTCGTGGTTTTACAGGTAAATTGCATAATACGGCGAAGTTAGAGAGCTTAGTGATGAAACGGGAGTTGTTCGGGTCAGGAGATAACTCAAATGTGCGAAACATGTGATGAAGTGAAGTTTAGGGACTTGGAAGTAATGATTTGAAAGTTGATACATTGCTTGTGTGTGAGAGAATTATGAAACAAGGAAATCCAATGGGTGATTGGTAATTAAATGAAAGATGAAATTGAAGAAATTGATGGAGCCATAATCTTCACAGAATATACAAAACGTAACTTACGTTTTGTTCCCGTAACTTATGGCATAGAAAAGACGGCAGGAAGCAAGTACCAGTCATCACATAAAGGTGGGCCTGTGGACTATATTTCTATTGGGCCGCCACACAATGGAGTGGACATCATCAACGGTCCAGCCATTATTCGAATTAAAAGTGGCTATGTGTTGGTAATTATGTAGGTGTTAAACCCTTAAAAGGTCACCTTCAAATTATCACGTTATCTCAGTCAATTGTCGGGTCAAACTTATTAACAAAAAGTCAAACATGTCAGTTTTTGCAAAATAATTCATAACTGATAATGCTGAAGTTATGGATCATGTTTTACACTTAAATGACTTGGTAAATAATATAAGAACATGTCTAGGCATGTTCAACCCGACAATTCTGAGTTTAGGCTCGGTTCGTAACCGAAAGTCACAAAAGTAGACTTTTGCTTTGACTTTCAGTTCTGACCCGATTTAGCTTAGTTTAGATATGCCTTAGGGTTCCTTTAGGACCATATTACATGTTAGTATAACCCTCTGAGATTATACTATATGGTTCCTTTGAAATCTGAATCATTTGCATGTTTCCGTTAAATGCTTAAAAAGTTGACCATTATGCCCTTTTGATATAAAAACAAGATTTTTGAAAATGTGAGAGGATGAAAACCTTTATTACTGATTTATAAGCATGTCCAAAAAATTTGACAACAGTTCATGGTCTAAAATAAGAGTTATACACGATATCGTAAAACGAAAGCTTTTTATTAATTAAATAGAATTTTTTGCATAAATCATATTTAAACCCAAATTTTGACACCAAACATTCTACCCACTGATGTAATATAATATTTAGGGATTTTTGTAAATTTTTGTTAAATTTTAAACTGATCATAACATAGAGTTCTTGCATGGACTCGGTAATTGACGATAATGTCATTTTCATTAATAAAATGAGTTTTATGCATCATTTGCATGTCAAACATTTGTCTACTGATTTTATACATTAAATAAAATATTTAAACAATTGAGACTGATCAAAATCTCAGATTTCCTTAAATAACCCGAATATCCTCAAATACCGACTTTTATGCGATTTAGGCACATAGTATGGTTTAAAACCATATTTAGCACCTAAGACTCATGACCTACTGATGTTATAAATAAATTTTTATACTTTAATATTAAGTATAAGTCTTGAACTCAGATTTCCAAAATTGACTCTTAAAACATATGTGAAATGACCAAAATGCCCCTTCGGTGCATAAATTGGCCATAAATGATAAAATTCGCATATGTATGATATCTTACTGATGTAACTTGTTAAAATAAATATTTTTACTGATTATTTTAGTCCAGAACCTCAGATTTCTATTTAACCTCTTTTATAAACTTTAAAATGACCAAAATACCCTTTCGGGGCTTAAATTGGTTTCAAATTCGTTTTGGGCATAATGGAAGGTATCCTACTGATATCATAGCATATTTTAAGCATATTAACTTATGGAACCTGTACATGACTCATTTGGTTACCCGTTATGCATATTCGCGTTCGGTACGGTTTATGTAACTAGTTGCATAAATTAACCGAAACGGGTCAAACCTTATCATTTTTTTACTTCAAAATCCAGAATGTGTTTAGTTTACCCATTTTATACAAGTCTTCATGCTTGTCAGGTCTAAATCACATTCTGTTGGGATTGAACCCTACCAGAGGAACAGATAATGAAAGCCAAAACTGGTTAACTACAGTGGATTCCTAATAAGCAGTTGTTTACACTAAGTCTTCTCCCATGACAGTGATTATAACAGCTGATGATCTTATATCCACTGCTCGGATACAACTGCTGCTGTTCTGCCTAACTACTGATGAAACCTAGAACCCTGCTGAGAACTAAGCACTGCTGGTACAATCTGCTGATGACAAAGCACTGCCCAATCAAGGACTGATCAACCTTGAGGAAAGCACTGATGAATAGAGAGAGCAGTAGTTTAGTATATTACCTGTTTTATGTATTGTCAGTGGTTAGGTTTAGTAGTGTTTGTATAAGAACAGTAGATACAGGTTGTTAGGCTGTTAGACGTCGCTTTCATGGTGACGTCAGCTGAGATGTCTCAGTGGTTTGGTTTGTCTATAAATGGAACAGTACCCTGTACTGTTACATTTGATCGTTTTGAGTGAGTTCTTCTCCTCAATTCAATCCTTTCATCTTGTGCAACCAACCATGGGGTATCAGGCTGAGGGGGAGCTTAGTTTGTAAGCACGCTTTGTAATCTTTTGATTGACTTTGTAATCTTTCAACTAATGCAAATCATGTGTTTATCAAAACTATTTCTTCTTTGATTGTGTTCACAAAGTTTGTTGTTCATTTCCGCTGCACTTAATGTTTAAATCAAGCAAACTAACACAATTATGAGAGCCTCCGATCCTAACAATTGGTATCAGAGCCTGGACAGTCAAATTCGATCTAACAATCAATTTGACATAACAGTTCGACTCAAAATTCATTGATACTAAGGTTGGTTGTATTTTGTTGTAAAACAGAGTAACGCTCAAAGTTGCTATTCAAATACTCTGTATAACAACCAAGATGTCATAAGACACATAAATCTCACACAACAAGTGATATCATGCACAAGATAACTCATGGTTTTAGATCTGAAAACATATCTGTTAAACTATGGGATTAGTTTTTATTTTCAAAATTGATTTCAATTGTTGTTATGAAATTTGTGATGTCGTTACATTATATGCTAAAGTATGAACCTCTGTTTAACAAAAGCCTATGTTCATAAAAACATTAGTGTTTTTGCTAACATAAAAAGAGGGAAATGAAAACTTTAGTCATGAGGACTTATGTGTTGAAAACAGGTTGAGATCCTCAAAAGGAACAAATCAACTCTGTTAAAATACATTAAGAAAACAGGATAGTCCGTATCATATGTAATGTGAGATTGGTCAAAAATTTGTACAAATATGGCTAATCCTCTTAAAGCATTACTGCAAAATGATTCTGGATTAAGTATTCCTTCAATAAAGACCTCCCAGTAAGTATTTCATTACTTATGAATGGGAAGGGTAAAAAGGGAAGAAGAAAATTCACAAAAACTCATAAGTGTGTTTATCTCAAAACTTTTGAAGTCAAAAGAAAAAAGTATAAACATAAAAGATGAAAGAGTCAAAGGTTGGGGTAATAATGGTCATTAAGCGACTGTGTGCTTTCATCTGTTCAGGAAAAGGTTCAGGTAAAAATGGAAATTCTGGTGAATGAACTTCAAAGAGGAATAGACAAATCTTCAAAATCTTCACATGGTAACAAGATCTATAACTGGATCTTCAAAACTCATGTGTCCATGTGTCCTCATGTTTGCAATCAACTGACAAGATAATGGTACTAAACAGTGGTCAAAACGTATTCAAAATTTTCTACCACTGCTGCCAAACCACTGACCATTTTCATAAACTTGAGAATGATATGATTACGTATTTTATTGTATATATACCAGATCCTTTTGATGCTGTTCTCAGAAAAGCCTTTAACCATTTTTTTCAAAGGATTTTCTCAAATAACCAGGATATATTATTCATTTTTTTTGGAATAATATATTTTGTACTTTTGCTTGTTTTTGTTGGCAATAGTTTCATTTTCCTGTCAGGATATAGTACCTTATTTTTTATTGGTATTATTGCCCTCATAAATGGGTCAAAAGGAAATGGTGCATTTGTCAAGGTCATGTCATACTCAGGGTTGTTTTAAACACTAATCAAAGGTTGATTTCTTTAAAAAGTTTGTTGAAAATGAACTTTCAAACCATTGCCATTATTTTAATCCTAACCACTGCTTTGCTCAAACGTCTGTTTACTAAATACTGTCCACTGCTGAAAGTTAGCCACTGATCCTTCATTTTTTTTAAGAACTGATGTTCAAAATCAGTGTCTTAACCACTGATATGCTATCCACTGATAGTAAAAATCATCCACCGTTATCACATTATTACCGTTGTAACCACTGATGCTTCTTTCATCAGTGGCTCTTAAAACAAATGTCCTCCACTCTTCATCCATTTCATCAGTGTTTGACACGTGATCAGTTTTTAGCCATCAGATCATAATAACCGCTGCCACATCAGCGATCATTTTCCCTTAATAAAACCCTGATCAAAACCCCCAAACAGGGTTTTACACTGTCGAATTGAATTCTAAAATTCTCTTCTCAAAGCAGTTTCCAACCCTTCTTCCCAAAATCATTTTTCGTTCTTCTCGCAAAAATGACGAAATCGAAATCAAAATCACAAGCAAAATCAAAGCCATCATCATCATCTTCTAAAGAGGTTGCTCAAACGACCTCTGAATCCATCGAAATACCATACAAATCTCCGCATAATTATCTGGGTCTACTCACAAAACCCACCAACAACCACACATTTGATTCCATCATTGACACCATATCTGCATCAAAGTACAAAACTTTGTTTGTCATAGATGCTCCTATTTATCTGCAAACCCAGAGAGAGTTTTGGGAAAAGGCTACACTTGAAAAACAAGATGATAAAGTCATTGCCATCAACTCCTCGATACAGGGTAAAGCGATTCAAGTTACACCGCAATCAATCTCCGAAGTCTTCAAACTCGATGATCAGAAAGGTAAAACTTCCTTTAATAAAGCCGAGATGAAAACTGATTTCGTAAAAAGGGGATATGCAGAACAATCAAAGGTAGATACCTTACAAAAAGGTTACTTCCCTTCTGCACCTAGGTTTTTATTTCACACACTTTTGATGTGTGTTTCAAATAAAACAACTGCGTTTAACGAAATACCATTGAAGATTCAATGCCTGGGCTATGCTATTTTAAATAATAAAGATTACAACTACTCCCAGGAGATCTTCAATGACTTGGTAAAAAAACGTTGATAGCAAAGCATTCTTACTTTTTCCAAGATTTCTGAGCTACTATTTTAAACAAAAATTCGAAAAAGAAAATGAAAATTTGCTCAAACAGGGTGTCTATTTTCAAATAAAAGGATTAACATCTGAAACATTTTCTAGAATGATGGCACCAATAAAAACAAAAGCAGAGGTGCCTGAGCAGAATTTAGCAGTTACCACTGCTCCTCAGACATCTGCTGCTGAGCCCACTGCTCCAGGTGATCATAGCAGCACAACCACTGCTTTGAAACCCACACCTGACATCTCCAAAAAGACCAAACAGAAATCATACAAAAAGCCCACCAAACCCAAGAAAAAGGCAACTCTGGAAGATGAGATCCCAGAGCAACTGCCTGTGACAAAACAAATGTCACCAAAAACCACTGCTGCTACTTCCTCACAGCAGTTGGTAGAAAGATCTCCACCATTAACTCAAACTCCTCCTGCATCCTCACAAAAGGATCAGGTTGTAAGCACAGGGACCCCACAATATGAAGCTCTGGACCCAATCGGATCCATCTTCCTCAGTCCTGATCCCAAGGACATGTCTCTTTCAACACCCATGCCCTCACCAATCACATTACCACAATCAATAATGCCCTTGTTGCATGCAGTTGCTATAGCTCAGACACAAACCAGTTCCTCTCTATCACCTGTCACTGAGAGTATACTCCCACAAGTGACTGGGTCTGAAGCTACTACTTCTGCTATCCCAGCAACAATTGAGGAGGTTACACCCCCTGAGTTACAAGTAACTCTCGGTGGTAGTTCAAGTGGAGCAGCAACTACAACTGATGGGTCAACAGATCTTCAGTTGGACTGTTGTTTCATAAGTAAGACTCCCTTGAAGGCAATTTCTTCTATAGCACCTTCGGTAACCACCAGTGAGTTTGTCTTAACCACTGGTACTATCAAAGGTTTATCAAGTGCTGAAGAAAGAAGTCCCCAGTACCAAGAACAAGGGGTATCAATGGGTGATTTTTGGGACTCAGTTCCTAAGTCACACATTGATACAACCACTGCTGGTGGGGATTCAGATGATCCCATTAACGTGGGTGATGATTCAAAATATCAGGAATTGACGGGTAGAGTTGAGAAACTTGAAACATCAGTTGCTGAAATAAAGGATATGGTGCAGCAGCTGTTAAAAGCTCAGAAAGCACAATCCACTGCTGATCCACCTCAAGCACCTGCTCCACCACAAGCACTTGCTGCAAATGAGCTCTGGAATCTTTTTCAACCCTTGCTAGAAAAGCAAAAACAAACAGCTGATCAGTAGCATGAAATGCATGTAAAAATGCTGACAAACATGGTGGAGTCAAGATTCAAAGATACTCAAGCAGACATCAAGGCTATAAAGGCCAGCATACAAAAGACTGCCCATGGTGAAAAAGTTCCCTCCACTATCCTCTTCATGGATAACACCCTTCCAGATAATGCCAAAAAGGGGGAGAAAATCAAGTTGAGGAAGAAAGGAATAGAAGATGGGTTGTATATTGAACCAGAACAAGAAAAATAGCCATCCAAACCACCTCAAACCACAAAATCCCAAACTTCCATCCAAACAGCCGATACAGCAGTAATTACAAAAACTACTAGCCAAACAGCTGCCATCTCTTCAACACACACCACTCCATCACACACCACCAAAACCACTGTCCTCACATCATCATCATTACCTCCTGCCATAAAGCAGAAGACAGCAGATGTTACAACATCTGCTGTAATGACAATAGTGATTGAGACACCAGTTGAGGAAGAAAGGAATAGAAGATGGGCTGTATATTGAACCAGAACAAGAAAAACAACCATCCAAACCACCTCAAACCATAAAATCCCAAACTTCCATCCAAACAGCTGATACAGCAGTAATTACAAAAACTACTAGCCAAACAGCTGCCATCTCTTCAACACACACCACTCCATCACACACCACCAAAACCACTGTCCTCACATCATCATCATTACCTCCTGCCATAAAGCAGAAGACAGCAGATGTTACAACATCTGCTGTAATGACAACAGTGATCGAGACACCAGTTGTTTCAACCACTGTCAGTCAATCACAATCACAAACCACTGCCATTCATATCACCACCACTGATCCACCCAAAACATCATCTGCCTCTCCTACAATAAAAAGGAGAAGGATCTTCATACCCTATGACTCACCATCATCATCACCACCATCAAAAACTACCTCACCACCTTCAACCCCTGCTCAAAAGCAGAAGACATCTACTGACACATCAGTAGTTGTAATGACAACAGATGTTGAGACACCAGTTGTTTCAACAGCTGTTAGTCAACCATCCACCACTGCTCTCATCATTTCTACATCACAATCAAAACCTCCTCCAAAGCTTCACAAAAGAAAAGGAGAAACAACACAGGCTACTGATGAAAAGTATGATCCTGTTGCTGCTAAATATCCACTGGAACTAGAAGCTGTGAAAAATGAGATGAAACAATTTTACACTGAGGATGATCCTTCAAAAAGAAGATTTCCTTCTCTCATAGGCTTCATAATTCCAGAAGACATGGATGAATATCTCAAGATGAAAGCAAGGCAAGCAAAGATTCAAGCTAAACTCGAATGCAAAGATCAAGGTGATAAAGCCATTTCTAAAAAACTGGAGTTTTTGCTCACAAAAGTCAAGCTGATGGAAAACTATGCACAAGATCTGAGCAAAGAAAAGGCCGACCAACGAAAAGCAATGAGAAAAGTGTATCTGGCATATATAATGAAAGAAAAATTCTACTCAGCTGAAGAAAAACAGTTTGAAGAATGGCCAATAATCGCTTTAAAGCATGAAGCTAACAGGATTGAAAGGATAAAAAATGATCCAAGAAAGAAGAAGACAGCTCCTAATTGGAACAAATACAAAAAGCTTATTGCTGATCTGACA